>JBAGKK010044192.1:0-10370 GCA_037177015.1 Euceroptres primus | reverse complement strand
TTAAAGATGATTTTTCATGAAGAGAAAATATTTAATCCTATAAAAGTTTTATAAATGTATACTTGTTTATAAAATTTATTTATAACAGCGAAATTTTTGCTTAAATGATTTATTCTTATGATATTTGTGTCTGCGCATCAATTTCTATTGATTTCTGTTGTATTTTACTGGATTATACGAAGATAAAAAATAATACATTTTTTTAAACTTTAAAATCGACCAAAAATTATGACCTCTAGCTTAATTTGTCCGCGAAAGTCCATTACTGGGCCACTGTGTGGTCCTAAAGTGTTAAAAAATAAGTCACTTTACACATCATTTACTGTACTTAAAATTCAACTTTAGAGGTGGGTGTTGTAAAAAGTTCATTTTAGCTACACTGCGAAGGGGTTACACCAACCTACCTACCAATAACCACAAAAACCGTACCCAAAAATTTTTCATCCCTAAAATTCCACCCTTTTTCGCATTGAAAATATCTCTCCCAGAAAAGCCTCTCAGAGTGATATTAATTCAAGAGGCAGATTGCAATGGAAGCAAGTGCAAAACCTCAATCTACCCAAGGGTTGGTTATATATAAATCAGGGAGTGTGAGGTATTATTCCACAGATGTAAGGTATGCATTCAATGGATGGTATATTGGGGGTGGAAAGGGAGGAGGGGGACTTTGAATCTTCTTGCGTAACCAAAATGAGCCGCGAATTCGATCACACTGCTCTTCTTCACCCTTGCTTTGAGGGGGGGGGGTGAGAATCGAGCTGTCGGTGGACAAGGGTTGAAAGGGGGGAGGGGGTGGACATTCGGAGGGATCCAGGGCGACATAAATTTTCCGAGGTTGCGCGACGATGTGTTCGGGTCGAAAAGCGGAGCCGGGCGCAAGTGTGGCTGAAGGAAGGAATGTACCCGGCAGATCAGTTCATGCGAGTTCAGTTCGTCCCGCGCGTCGCTCGGGTTTCAATCCGTCTCTAGAAATCGGCTCGTCTGAAATCCACGCGAATCGACTGTCTCAAGTTTAGTATAGTTCGACGCCGTTATCACCGGCATTGGCAAGTTGCTACCTTCACGATCTGAGGAGATTATCGTTTCCTGCTAACTTTCTCTCTTCGAGTGAGTCTCCTCCTCTATTGTGAATAGTCTATTGTCTTTAAATGGCTTGTCAATGTCCCGATGTAATACGCCATTCTGCACTTACGGATGAGGCGATTCCAAAATATCTCTGCAATTTTTGCTCTTTCGATTAGATTCAATTTCACATAGATTACTTTGAATCAGAAAGATATTATGATGAAGCATCCGGAAATGTTGAAAAAAATGTTGAGAATTGACGTTCTGATCTTCTTTATTTTAGAGATGAAGTCTGCGATTTTTTCGACTTTTTCCCCCCAAGCCTAGGATTTTGCATAATACAGGAAAACAGTTGCACAATTATGCTGTTAAATTGTTTTGGATTCATTAGAAACTTTACTTTACGTCTAACTTTACATTAAAAACTTAACTTTAAAATGATCCAAAGACTGAAAAAGGTTTCTTTAGATGTTATTTAAAATTTAAGATAAGATTGAATTCTATTCTGCACTTATAGATTAGGCGATTCCAAAATATAGTTTTGAAAAAAATAGAGATTATAACGAAAAATTTGTGATTTTGGAGAAATGGAATTGAATCAACTTTTAGATTGTAGGAATCGATTTATAAAGTTTCTATTCCTAGGGAAAGTATTATAAATGGTTGACTAGTCTTCCCTTTCATATTTTGACTCTTCGTCCATAAATTCTGTATACAATTACAACATTTATTCTTTCGGCCATTAGTTTATTGTTTTGGAAATTTGATGTTGAATCAACTTTCGGATTATAGGAATTTTTTTTCTTTATTTGGGATTATTAGACAGATTTGAAAATTATTTGAAACTATTTTGAAAATTGGGGTTTTAGATTTTGATTCTTCCTAAATAGACGAAGAAAAATCAATATCAATATCAAAAAAATCAATAGATTTTTGTTTAAAGAAAAAGGATTTTATATCTATGAATTCTGATTTCAGTTATTTATAAATGGTTTGGTACGATATATGAAAACAATACAAGAATATAAATATAAACAATATATACGAATATAAACAATGTATACGAATATAAACAATATATACGAATATAAACAATTATAAACGAATTCCAATAATCTGAATCTAAATAATTAATCATCTTCGATAATCACCTAAATTTTTTTTCCAATTCTGGAACAAGGGCGCACAAATCAATCTTTTCAGGTTTTAAAGCGATATTCTCTTCTATTCCCCAGCTCTTTTAAATTTTGAAGATTGAAGAATATTTTAAAAATATTTTAAAAAGATTTAAAAAGATTTTTAAAATTGAAGAATATTTCCTTAAAAAATTTACACCTGCTTCCAATTTTACACTTCAACTGGTTTTAATAATTGTGGCAGCTTCGATATTTATTCAATTGCGAAGTCTCTCTTCAAATAAAATCCAATAAAAATAATTGTAGTGTAGCAAAATCCCATCTTGAAAAAATTTCGATCATAAAATCTCACATATTGCTTTTTTATGGAATACCAATAAAAGTAGATTGCTTTGTGCCACGTATTATTACTATTTTATTGAAATTTGAAAATATTAGCAATTTTTTTCGAAAATAATACCATTAAAGCAAATCTTCTATAATAAAAGGCTAAGAACATCCCTGACAAGGCATTTAATGACAGGGTAAAAGCCATCAGAGGAAATTAGCTTAACCTGTCATGTCTCCCATAATAATTTTGAATTTAAGTTATACATATATATATATATATATATATATATATATATATATACGCATAAGATCGTTTATTATCCTAGGATGTGACAGGTAGCATTGAAGGTCGTATTAAAAGGGGCGACAAGACTCTTCGCCCTTTCTTACCAAGTCAGCTTACGCTAAATATTTCATCGGGTATAGTCTCCGGGTGGTATATATATATACACGTCCGATCATATATATACTGACACAATTACTTCCTGTATGACGTCTATACGTAATAAGAATACTGTATTGCCCTTGAATTTCCATACTTACCTTTTTTATGCTTAAGAATAAGAACTCTTATTGGTAAATTAAAACCAATTTTCTTAAGAAATGACCACTTATTCATTACATCAATATTGATGGACATATAAAATTAGCGATTGATATCTCTGCACAATGTACAAAATCCCAAATACCATAAAAAGTTTTTTAGTACCTTTTAATTTTGGAGTCATAATCTGGCTCAAAATTAGTATCAGATGAACAAACTTAAAACTGGAACGATTATAGTATTAAAAAGTTAATATCTTAGGTAAATAACCCCCCTTTGCACCCCATCCTCATTAAAATTAAAAAACTCACTATACTGAAAACAGATTAATTTTCCTGAAATTCCTCTGGGAGAAGCACGTGCTCTATAATAGAGTAAGTTACGTCTGCAATTAGTGAGCACACTAATGAGTATCAAGTCAGTACAACTTGGGGACTTTCTAATCACGTGATAATTTTACTAGGTTATTAATATTATTTTTCTATGCTTTGGATTTTCCATTACTTTAAAATAAAAATAATTACGTTTTATGATTCATGATTTCTATTTTAATGAACAATTTCAAAACATTTGAAGTTGGTTTACAAGTTTATAAGTTTATATCGAGGGGTTTGAGATACAGTAATTTTGATGTATACTTGAATTCAAAGAAGTCAAAAGATTTCACAGAGTTCAAAAGATTCCAAAGAATTTGAAAAAACTCAAAAGAATTTAAAGAATTCGAAAAAAAACTCAAAAGCGTTCAAAGAATTCGAAAAAACTCAAAAGAATTCAAAATAAGAATACAAGGTGAATTCAAAAGAATAATTCAAAGAATGCAAGATAAATTCAAAATAATTCAAAGAATATAAGTTAAATTCAAAATAATTCAAATAATTACGAAGAATGAAAAATAATTCAAAGAATTCCGAGGGGTTAACCACTAGCAATTTTCATGTACACCCGAAATCAAGAATTCGATGAAAATTCGAAAGGATTCTAAAGAATTACAAAGAATTTAAGGTGAATTTAATGAATACAAGATTAATTTTAAAAATTCAAGGTGAATTCAAAAGAATTCAAAATAAGGATATAAGGTGAATTCAAAGTAGTTCAAAGAATTTAAAAGAATTCTGAAGAATTTCAAATAATTCAAAGAATATAAATTGAATTGAAAGAATTTCGAAGAATTCAAAATAATTCAATGAAGTTAATAGAATGCAAAGAATTTAAGTGGAATTAAAAGAATCCGGAAGAATTCAAAATAATTCAAAGAATTCCGAGGGGTTAACCACTAGCAATTTTTACGTACACCTGAATTCAAGAATTCAAAACAATTCAAAGACAAAAGATTTCAAAGAATTCGAAAGAATTTCAAATAACTCGAAAGAATCCCAAGGAATTCGAAAGAATTCGAGGCGAATTTAAAGGCACTCAAAGAATAAATAAAAGAATACAAGATTAATTTTCAAAATTCAAGGTGACTTCAAAACAATTCAAAACAAGAATACAAAGTGAATTAAAGTGAATTAAAAATAATTCACAGAATTTAAAAGAATTCCGAAGAATTCAAAGAATATAAATTAAATTAAAAGAATTTTGAAGGATTCGAAATAATTCAAAGAATTCCGAGGAGTTAACCACTAGCAATTTTTACGTACACTTGAATTCAAGAATTCAAAACAATTCAAAGACAAAATATTTCAAAGAATTCGAAAGAATTTCAAATAACTCGAAAGAATCCCAAGGAATTCGAAAGAATTCGAGGCGAATTTAAAGGCACTCAAAGAATAAATAAAAGAATACAAGATTAATTTTCAAAATTCAAGGTGAATTCAAAACAATTCAAAACAAGAATACAAGGTGAACTCAAAATAATTCACAGAATTTAAAAGAATTCCGAAGAATTCGAAGAATATAAGTTAAATTAAAAGAATTTTGAAGGATCCGAAATAATTAAAAGAATTCCGAGTTATTAACCACTAGCAATTTTGATGTACACCTGAATTCAAGAATTCGAAACAACTCAAACGCAAAAAATTTTAAAGAATTCGAAAGAATTCGAGGTGAATTCGAAAGCATTCAAAAAAATAATTCAAAGAATACATGATTAATTTAAAAAATTCAAAGTGAATTCAAAATAATTCAAAGAATTTAAAAGAATTCAAAGAATATCAATTTAACTGAAAAAATTTAAATTGAATTAAAACAATTCTGAAGAATTCAAGAATCCAAAGAATTCAAAGCAATTCAAAGAATTCGAAAGAATTTAAGGTGCGTTCATTTTATACAAGATTAATTTAAAACATTCAAAGTTACTTCAAAAGTATTCAAAATAAGAATATAAGGTGAATTCAAAATAATTCAAAGAATATAAATTGAATTAAAAGAAGTTCGAAGAATTTAAAATAATTCAAGGAAAGAATGCAAAGAATTTAAGTGGAATTGAAAGAATTCCGAGGAATTCAAAATAATTTAAAGAATTCCACGGGGTTAACCACTAGCAATTTTTATGTACAGCTGAATTTAAGAATTCAAAACAATTCAAAGATAAAAGATTTCAAAGAATTCGAAAGAATTCCAAATAACTCGAAAGAATCCCAAAAAATTCGAAAGAATTCAAGGCGAATTCAAAAGCATTCAAAAGAATAAATCAAAGAATACAGGATTAATTTTCAAAAATCAAGGTGAATTCAAAATAAATCAAAGTAAGAATACAAGGTGAATTCAAAATTATTCAAGGAATTCCGAGGTATTAACCACTAGCAATTTGGATGTTCACCTGAATTCAAGAATTCAAAACAATTCAAAGATAAAAGATTTTAAAATAATTCAAGGAATTTAACAAAATTCAAAGAATTTAAACTGAATTGAAAGAATTCCGAAGAATTCGAAATAATTCAAAGAATTCTGAGGTGTTAACCGCTAGCAATCTTGATGTACACCTGAATTCAAGAATTTGAAACAATTCAAAGACAAAAGATTTCAAAGCATTCGAAAGAATTCCAAATAACTCAAAAGAATTCTAAAGATTTCAAAAAAATTGAAGGTGAATTCAAAAGTATTCAAAAGAATAATCCAAAGAATACAAGATTAATTTTAAAAATTCAAGGTAAATTCAAAATAATTCATAGAATTCAAAAGAATTCCGAAGAATTCAAAGAATATAAATTGAATTGAAAGAATTTTGAAGAATTCAAAATAATTCAAGGAATTTATCAGAATGCAAAGAATTTAAATTAATTTGGAAGAATTCCGAAAAATTCCAGAATTCAAGCAATTTAAAAGATTTCAAAGAATTTCAAAGAATTCCAAAGAATTCGATAGAATTAAAGGTGAATTAAAAATAATTCAAAGAATATAAATTGAATTGAAAGAATTTCGAAGAATTCAAAATAATTCAAGGAATTTAACAGAATGTAAAGAATTTAAATTGAATTGAAAGAATTCCAAAGAATTCAAAATAATTCAAAGAATTCTTAGGGGTTGACCACTAGCAATTTGGATGTACATCTGAATTCAAGAATTCCAAGAATTCAAAACAATTCAAAGGATTCAAAAGATTTCAAGGAATTCAGGAACAAATGTACACCTGAATTCAATAGTGGTTTACACCGCGGTTAATATGCTTTTTTAATTTACATGTTGAAAAAAATGCGATTTCAACTTCATATGTCAAGTTTTTGAAATTCGAATTTTCATTCAGTTAATAAGTCTTGTCATGAAAAGTTGCCATAAATTTAATATAAATTCTCAATTAACAATCGTTTCTCAATTAATTCAGTCATTTCACTTTATAGACAATTTTTTGGTGGATATTATGTAAGTATTATAGAAGATGGTGCAATAAACAAATATAAAATTGACATAAAACTGAGAGGAATTTCATTATCATCGGATCTATTGAGTATTCAGTATATTTGATCGGTTCCACTCGAGTTGGATTGACCCTACAAAATCTGCATAATACATTCTGTAGTGAATGCATCATCTGTGCAGTAGTTATGGTAGATGATCTTAAGCCGATCAGTTGGAAACGAAGGATTAACATTCGGCTCTCTGAATCATAACGATTAAGAATTACAGTAACACAGTTTCCCTCTCACAACTCGCTCAATTTCAAACTAGAACAAAGACGTTTCAATCTGCTTCCTAATTTCTCAAGCATTGTCTTCAAAATCTACCTAGAAAGTGCATAAATGCATATAAATTCAAATCCATACTAATTTAATAAAAAACAAACACATTACCCATTTTATAAAGTATTTATGAATTCTTATAAATTATTATTGTTGCTAAAATATACTTTATAATTATAAAGTATAATTATACAATATACTCTATAATTATAAAGTATAATTGTACAATATACTTTATAATTATAAAGTATATTTTTACACTTTATGATATTACTTTATAATATTGCCAAGTATATTTTAAATTTTATAATTTAAATTATATTTTTAGAGCTTTTCTCGAAGACAAAATGTTCTGAGTCTCATACTGACTGGCTTTGAAGCAACTAATTTATTCTAAAATATTTCGATCCTATAAACGAAAGCAACTCTGGTTCAAGAGAAGAAATAAAAATCAAGAGAAAATGTTCAGAGGGGAAAAAAGTTGACAAAGAGCAAGGTAAATGGGTAGAAAGGGTAGACGCATGTATGAGAAAATGGAAAATGGCAGGGATGGAAGAATAGCTTGAAAATTGCGAATTATGAGCCACCACTGCTGCAAGAACATGTATTTTCTTGTTTTATTGCCACGCTTTTTTCATAAAGAAAATCCATTGACTTTATCACGAGATATTGCAACACTTTAGAGAAGCCATACAAAAAATTTATATTATACCCAACCGGGCTCTTCAGCAATTTTTAATCAAATTTATGCTTTATTTGAAATACTCACCCAACAAAAATGATAAAAACTGTAATTAATTTCAATTTCAGCCTTTCAAATTTAGTGTCAACTCTTGGAAATTTAAATGTGCTTTGAATATCAAAGTTTAAAAATTCAGAATTTAATTCTGCATGCAGAATGTGTTCATAATTACTCGACAGATTATTGATGCAGTAATATGGGGTAATTCTGTGATTGTGCACAATGAGAGTCTAAGAATGAATAAACGTAATGTAACCTGTATGAGTCAGCCAATCAAGCAATAGAATTGTTCGCCTATTCAAAAGTGCATTCTCGATGCTTGCAATTATTCCATTGTCTCTGATCTTCTTCGCAAAGTATAATTAAAGATTTCCCGTGGCAACAATGCCACTTTTATGTGATTATTAAATGAAGGATCAAAATTTGTAAGCTGCTTTTTGCCTAAAGAGAACTTTGTACTTAAGATATCGCAACATATTTAAGCTCCTTCAAAATATAAGTAGGAGCTTTTAAACTACAAAGATTCAAAGTCAAAAAGCTTTTTTAATTAAAGAAGCTTTTCAAAAGTTTAAATGTAAATCTCTATTATGATGGAATTTCTAACAATTTTGGAAATTGGAAATTTAAATTTCCCTAACAAACTTAAAGCTTGGAAAACATTGGATTCGAATCCAATTGAGAGCTGCAAAATTTGATGATGTTTAATTTCCCCTTTCTCAACAATTTTTTTTTATTTCCTGTTAAAAAATATTTCTAGACATCTCTCGGTGGATATAATTTGATCTGAATTTCCTCCCTGGGTTTGTAAAGTAGAGCGACGTTCGACATTGCTCGAAAGAATTCCATAAAAAATGTATGTATATATCAGCTGGCTATATCTTGTAGAATTTCCGAGATCGCGACCTATTTTTAACCTTCGAAATAGAAAGCTTTTTTCTAAGGATAATGGTATATGAAGAAACATTACTCGCTTTTCTGTGGTTTTTTTATGTTTGTTATGAAATGCTGGAGTTATCTTGCATAACTGTAATACACTTATTCCGAAGTCAGAGTGCGAAAAAAGAAACATTAAATGCAAGATAGAAGAAGCCTCATAAATATACCCTTACGAACGATTCTGCAAATAAAAATCCGCTTAGGCAAACATAGAAAAGAACACTTCCTGAGAAATTAAGGATTGAAACAGTAGTAATATTTTTAAACGATTTCAAATATTTTAAATATTTTTAAGTTTAAATATTTTAAACATTTTAAACGATTATTACATCCCTAAAGATGTCAAATAGAAATAAAAAACAAGATAATAGAAAAAACAAAAATAAAAAGAAATAAAAATATCCAGAATGAACAATCTCGATGGTTAAAGGGATAAAAAAGATATACAATGTGTACAAATTTAATCCTCTAGTCTGTCCAGGTTTTTTAATTTCGAGCCCATTGTACAAAACCTCGTGACAAAAGTTTTACTCGCACTGATGCTTTTACAATCCCTATTCGAGGAAAAAGCTTTAGTTCTGCTGATTCGATCAGGAATTCAAAAAGCTTTTGCACAGTATGCAGCGAATTTTCACAATACCTACTCCAAAATCCACCCTATTGTTATTATTCTAATATTATTTGCATACTTAGATTACACTCAGAAAATAGTGTACTTTTAGATATTAAATTAGATATAAATTATCAAATTTAAAGAGAGTTTAAAACCTAAACAAGATTTAAATTAAATTATTTAAATAATGTTTTTAATTACTAAAAATTTTCATTTCCCAAAATGTAAAGAAAAAATAATGTTTGCAAAAATGGTTTAATATTTTAATGTTAAAATCCAAATAATTTAAATCACATTTTTTATTGATAGAACTTTTTATATGGCATGTAGAATCGAAGATAAGAACAATATCAGATCCAACAAATGAAACGATTGAACTCAGCGATAAATGATAACATTATTATCATCCTAAAAATTCGCAGTTATTTCTGATAAACAGAAAATAGAAAGTTCATTCGCAATCAGTCACATACTTTGATAATATATATTTTTTAATGAACATAAATGACTATTTATTTATTAATAAATAAATAGTGTAATAAATTTATAAATAATAAGCGAACCACTTTTTGAATAAATCGAAAAAAGATCAATATGTTTTTTTCAAATATGTTGTTTCCTTACTGTCTAATTGTAAAAATAAATAATATTATCATTTACTTATTTATTTAATAAGCAACAAATATAAAATATCAAAAAAATATTGTTTTAACTATAAACTTAAGTGGTGCAAAAGTTTTTCGATCGTCATTCGATCGGTGAAAGAAAAGTTATAACTAAATCAAACAAAAGTCAAACGAAGGGGGTAACTTTTTACATTCTCATCATATGAGAAGGTATTAGATTTGTGTAAAATTTGACCCCCCCCCCGTTTTTGTCAAATGTC
>JBAGKK010044170.1:0-10370 GCA_037177015.1 Euceroptres primus | reverse complement strand
TTGTTTCGATTAATAAGGTAGATATTTTTCATTTATTAAAATGAAATAAATATTTTGTTAATTGAAACAAAAAATTTATTTATTTCAATAACATGATATCAAACAAATTTTTTTGTTTGTTTGAAACAAATCTTTTTTTGAGCGTAAAGTTACACATATTCTCATCACATGTGCACTCTAACGTGCGTACATATTCCTCCATAACTAACAACTAACAAATCCTTGATTTAACTATTTATTCAATTCATTTTTTTGTTCATATCTTAAATTTTCATTTTAAAAAAATTTGAAAATTCCCTTTCTTATTCGATAAGAAACAAAATGATGGATATTTCTCTGCCGTTTTATAGAGTTCCATCAGCGAAACAAATTTTGTCTTTTGTGCTTCGTATTTCTCTCACACATCCTCTTTTTGATGATACTAGGTTTTAACCTTTTTTGAGACTAATGTGCATTTTGACCCGGGGTCCAAATACTGATCACAATTATACCTTCACAAAAAATGTTTTCAAACTCATAAAAATTGATTTTGAAATTCGGCACTTTGTATTTTTGATACTAAAGGATCAATCTAACGTTTTCCACAAGGAAAATTAATTTTCGATTATAATTCAATTTTTAAACACCTAGCTTCAAAAACCCGATCCGGATTTGGTTTCCTTGCCCTAAGAAGAATATAAGAAATAATAAATATCTAATAATAGAAGATTTATTTTTTGCTCACTCAGACAAATTTTTGTTTGGTTCAAACAAAATTTGTTTGAATCAAATAAATTATCATGTTAATATGAGGTCAAACAAATAAAGTTGTTGTTTGTTTTAAACATTTTTTGTTCAAAATGAAGTCAACATTTAGTTATCTTAGACTTTATTCAATTTTACAAATACTTTTAAAAAATATTTAGTTTTGTGGTTAAGATGTTTTAAAGTGTCAGACACCACTAATTTTGGACTACCTGTTGGGATGCTCGGGATGCGTAACGGCGGTACTGTACAGTGTTACCGTTCCGACTTTCGTCGCACTTACCCTCAAGTTAGTGATGTCATGTTTTGCGAGAGTAAATGTGACAAAAGTTCCCGGAATGGCAGCACTGGTATTGTAACATGTTTCAGACGCATTTATATCCAGTAAAATTGTAGTCTTTATTGTGAGAAAGACCGCTCTGCGCTCCCAGCGTTTTTCTAAGGAACTATTTTATCTCCATTTTGCGGATTATATTTTTGTTTAAATCAAACAAATATTTGCATAAATTCAAATGGATTTAATTTAAGCATATCCTTTATTTAAATCAAACAAATTGTACCAAACAAATTATTTGTTTCAATTAATAAGGTAGATATTTTTCATTTATTAAAATGAAATAAATGTTTTGTTAACTGAAACAAAAAATTTGTTTCTTTCAATAATACGATATCAAACAAATTTTTGTGTTTGATTGAAACAAACATTTTTCTGAGTGCTATATCCTCGATGTAGGAACACAAAAAATGTTTTTTTGATGAAACTTAAGGGGTAAGACTCTTGATTATCATAATATGCTCCATATTAAAAAGATTTAATTATATTATTTGTATGTGAGAGTCAAATAACATTACATGCTCAAAAAATTGTGGACCAAACAGTTCCAAAACGCAAATTTATTAATATTATCACCTCAATTTTAGAATAGTTTTCTTCTAAACTATTCTAAAGACGACCGGAGTCGAAATTTAGACCCTTCTTTGAACCTACAGCCCCTTATTAGAACCTGCTTTGACGCTATTTGAACCTATACCCCCTACTTTAAAGTTTTAACTCCTATGAATAAAATATTAGAGCTTCCTTTAACTCCATTTCAATCTACAGGCCCTACTTTGAATCTTTAGAACCTACAGTCTTCCAATTCTAGAACCTACTTTGACGCTGTAAAACTTCTCTCCCTTAATGCTGACCCTACTTTGAATCTTTAGAGCCTATACTATTAAACAGCCTCTTTGACGCTGTTTAACCTCAACTTTAATTCTGACCCTACTTTAAATCTGTTAAACCTACAGTCTTCAAATTCAAACGCTACATAACCTTCTTTCTTTGATATAACAAGCCAATTAATAATGTACCAAATAAATTTGTTAATACATTTTTTATTAATAATAGACAATGTTATATACATGCACGTTTGATTAAAAAAATGTCTGGTACCGTAGAATCACCTAACTTCGGAAACTGTTCCGAACTTCGGACACCTATTATTCTTGGGTTTATACTAAGTTTTTAATACAAAACTAACTTTTCACATCATGTCAAACTTTGAGCTTTTAATTTATGTTACTTTTATGCCATTCAATTAATTGGAAGCAAAGAAAAATGGGTGTCCGAAGTTTGGGACAGTGTCCGAAGTTAGGTGATTCTACCTTACAAAAAATTATTAGAAAATAATATATCAGCAAACATTTTTAATAAAAAGTAGGTCTATTTATCAACTAGTTTACTTTTTTTACTGAATATTATAAAATTTTAGAGAATATTTGTTCAATTCTATGCAACTGCATAGTTAATAGTACGTTGTGACACAAGTGCAAAAAGGCGGACATTTGAGGAAGGTTGTAAAGTTAGCTGAACGATCCGGAAGCAAGTATCACAGGCACACACGAGCCAATACGAGTGTCAAGCACGAGTTTTAAAAGCCTTTTAAAATTTTAAAGCCTTTTTATTTCAACTGAATGTTTATTTCCCAATAATATTTTTACATCACTGCGCCACAACAAAATTTTACTGCACAAACTTTTTTTGAACTTGGTCAACTTTTTACAAGTGCCGTTTCTTTTTTAGGATTAATCCAATTAAACAAAATTTTAATTATCCTTTTTATTTACTTAATATAAATATTTATTTATTCAATTTACGGACAAAAATCTGCGTTTTAAAAAATGCGCGTGATATACTTTTGTTCCCACCAGAAAAATTGTTCTCAATTACGTAAATATTTTATCATTTTTCTTTTACAAAAAGATTGTTAGGCACTGTAATTATTTCACCCACACGCTTCAAAATATTTTCACGTATTTCAGATGCACAAACAACAAAAAGATAATTACTCGGTTTAGTTGATAGTAATACCGGAAACATAAACGTATTATTTAACTATCTATAATCGCGAATAACGTCAATACAATTATGGACTTTTAAACATATTAACTATTATGTTTCTTATACTGGTGCAGAAGTTTTTAAATAAATTTCTGCACATTATTGTTACGCAATAATTTATGAAAAGTTTCATTTTCAATTTTTTAGAGGATAGACCTTATCTAAATTTTAAAAAATCTATCTATGTTCAAAATTTCCATAATCGAAATTTTTATGTTCTTTCATTTATTATGTGCTAATCCAAAACAAATGGACATAGCGAAACTTTTGATGGAACAAATTAGAAGAATATAAGAAATTAAATAATAGAACATAATAATAATAGAATATAATAATAGAACATTCACTTTTTATTTTTTGCTATATCCTCGAAGCACAAACACAAAGAATGTTTTTTTAATGAAACCTAAGGGGAGTTCTTTTGACTTTCACCAGCAAGTTTTCGTCCGTTTTGAACATTTCTTTGATCTTAAGAAGTTTAATAAATTGACCGATTTTATTAGGTTACATCGACGTAACTTATAATAACTTTTATATTTCTTAATAATTGTGAGTAAATATATGATAGAAAAGTAAACCAGAGTGGGAGAGAAAAATTCGCTAAAGAATTTTTCAATCGCTTCTATATTAAAACTTTGGGAACAATTTTTGTGTCATTTTCAATCGACGTAACCTTGTCAGGGGCGAATTGATAATTATACAAAATACAACCGGACCTGAATCCTTAAGAATTTAACAGGTCCCGATCAGGACCCTTAAGAATTTAAAGGGTCCAGATCTGGATCCTTAAGAATTTAAAGGACCAGGGTCCGAACGTGGACCTTTAACAATATAAAAGGTCCAGATCCGGACCCGAACCCTTACGAATTTAAAAGTTGCGGATCTGGACCCTTAACAATTTAATGGGTCCAGATCCGGACCCGAACCCCTAAGAATTTAAGGTTACATTCTACTTTCTCGTCTTCAAAAATTGAATTTTTTCATACTTAATTCAAAAGTATACATGCTCGAATATATGTTGTCAAAATTCGTGAACAAAATTCAATATATTTTAGAAGCTACAGGTCTTTATAGTGACTTTAAACGCGTTTTTCTCGAAACGACATTTTTTTGTACTGCGGGCACGATAAAAAAACATACTTGACCAATCAATACAAAATTTAAATATGTTATTCTGCACATTAGCGGTTACAGCATGAACTAGAATCAAGTTGACTGGTTCATATTTACCATTTTTTCCCATAAATTACAGGGGGAAAAAGTGATTTTTTCGGCCTTTTCAACTTTCAAAATCCGCGATTTCGAAAATATTTGATAAAATTCTTTCATTCTAATTCATAATTTCATTCAAATTCATTTTTCAAGACGCTATAAGGAGCTGCGTTTTAACCCCACTAAAATTTATTTAAGAAATCAATATAATACATATTTTTGTCGTTCAAGAGTTAATTAATATGTGCAAAAACTTTTTAACATGATAATGCATTTACTTTATTATAAAAAAACCTGAAAATCGGCAAAATTTTCGGCCGAGAAAGTAGAATGTACCCTTAAAGAGTTTGGGTACAGACCTGGACCCTTAAGAATTTAAAGGGTCCGGGTCCGGATCCCTTTAAACTCGGGTACACCTTAAAAGTTTTCGATGCCTGGCCTAAATTATTTATATAAAATTAATATTAAACCTATGCGCACTATCTAAAAACCGTAAGTCCATGCAGTGAAGCTTCACTGTGCCTTGAATCGAGCCTTGAATTCTTTGGAATATAATTATAAAATCTTTAGGATTATTCAGAATTCACCTTCCATTATTTGCCATCTTTTGAAATTCACTAGGAATTCTTTGGAATTTTTCAGAGTTCACCATATATTCTTGGGAATTCTTCGGAATCTTCTGGGAATTCTTCAAAATTCATCAGGAATTCTTTAGGTTCCTTCGGAATTCCAGGTAGATTCCGTAGAATTCTAAAGAATCCCTGGTGAATTCTGAAGAATTCCTGGTGGATTCTAAAGAATTCCTGGTTGGTTCCGAAGAAATACAAAGAATACCAGGTGAATACCTAAGAATTCCAATAAATTCATGGCGAACCCTAAAGGACTCATGGTGGATTCCAAAGAATAACTGGCGAATTCTGTAGGTTTCCGAAGAATTCCTGGTGAATTCCGAAAAACTCCTGATCTCGAATAATTCCAATTAATTCCAGGTGGACTTTGAAGAATTGCAAAGAATTTCCGGTCAATTCCTAAGAATTCAAGGTCAATCTGAAGACTTCCAAAGAATTCTTTGTGAATTCAAGGCTTTGTGAAGCTCCACTGCATGGACCTACGACTTTTAGATAGAGCGCCTAGGTTTAATATTAATTTTATACAGGGTGATTCTCCAATAATCATAAAGCTTGGAATTCCAGATACTTTATTGAAAACTGAACAAAAACTCATAACAGCAAAATGTTGTGCGATCTGTAGTTTTTAAACTATTGAGCATTGCAGTTGGTCAATAGTTTAAAAAAATATTTATCGCACAACATTATGCTATTGTAATTTTTTGTTCAGTTTTCAACAAATTATCTAGGATTCCAAGCTTTATGATGTGCGAGCAATCATCCTGTATAATTAATTTAAGATGTACTTCATCTAAAATACAAGAAAGTATTTCAAATAAAATACACAATTCTCAAATGTATTTCAAAGAGAGTACAAAAATACTTAAATGCAGTTTGTAATTTATTTTAATTGCATTGGCTAAATTGCATTTTTCCTGCAATGTATTTCAACTACCTTATAACGAAATTTTGTATTTTGAGTAATGCATTTGAAGTATTTTGTACTCAGCTGTGCTCTTTGCACTTTTTCCTTCGCTCATATCATTTTCTCCTTGGTTTAAAAATGCTGATCTGAGAAAAATCTCCGAAATTGTAAAAGTTTATCCCGATGCATAGAAACCCTAATTTTACTTTTCGAAAGTTTTTCAAGAACTCAGAGGGTTATTACATCAGACCATTTTTCACGCATATGAAATTTCATATTTCCTTGAATATTTTTCGATTTAAGAAGAGTTTTAAAGCGAAGCTTTTCGTTAATGAAAGAACTTTAGCGCGGCTCTTCTCAGCCGAGCGAGGAAACTATGTATTCTGGTATAGCAGTTACACACGTATAATGACTATTCCAGAGGAAATCAGATTTTTAACGTTAATTTCTTCCGTGACGCTTCCCAAGTTAAAATGGGTTTGCAGATTTCTTTTCATAAATTAAAACACATTTACCTTCAAGCCTTATCAAAAATTATGTTGTTTACTCGAAATTTTGACAATATTCTGAATCTTGATTATTTTTACTGAAAATTAGACATTTCACATAGAATTTGAATGAACATAAATATAAATTTCTTTTCAAAGATTAAAACACATTTACCTCCAAGCTCTATCAAAAATTATGTTGTTGACTCGAAATCTTGAGAATATTCTGAATCTTGATTATTTTTACTGAAAATTAGATTTCACATACAATTTGAATGAACATAAATATAAGCATAAAATACAACTAATATAACAAAAATCAAACTAACACGAGCAGTTTTAAAAATCTAAAAATCCTATTAAGTAAACTATATCATATGGAAATGGAGTCCAAGTCTATAAAAGCTTTTCTGGAAATTGTTCTTCGTTTCAGACCGTTTCTCTGGCAAGCACAAGGGAAAATAGGGTGAATATAGAAAACTTACATACAAAGTCACAAAGGGGACTTTGTTGCAGGCAGAAACACTGTCGTGGCAAATGGCTCAATTTCCGAGAAACCAATGGTGTTTGAGATCGACAAGCGTGAAGGACTTCCGCCTGTTTGCTGCTAAATCCAGGATAAGGAGAAGAAACAGTTGGTAAGCTGACATTTGTACAATTCTGAGAGGAGAAATACGCCTTAAAACTTTATTTAAAAACATTTGTGAATTAATTTTTATAAATCAAATACTTTTATAAATTTTTTAATACAAAATAAGATTAGTTTAATGAGAATCAAAGAACTGTCTTGGAATAAATTTTAATAAATTTTATCCCCCCCTAAACATTTGCCTCAAATACACTAAAAACTATCAACTGCTGTTTTAACAAATGGAAGGTATCCTGAGAGACAGAACCTAGGTCAAAAGAGCTTAAATTTTTATAAGACCACCCTTCTAAGTAGTTGGCAGAGTGAACGGTCAAATCTTTGAAAGTGGGAGAACGCAAGGGTAGATGCTCGACCCCCTGACCTACGTCAGGACATTAAAAAGGTCATGAATCGCTCCTGTGAATCCTAACTAAAATCATTGGTACCAAAATATATTTCACTGACAGAAAAACATTTCTATCAATCTACTTTTTGTTTGAATTGCACATCCTCGTTATGATAAATTAGCAAATATATAATTTACTTCCTCATAGAGGAAGCATTAATTATTGTAATGACATTGTAAATTTTCATTTTTTCAATATTATTAATGATCCAAATTTTGTTAATCTTCAATAAAATGTATTAATATTTAGGTCAATCGATTCGTTTCGAGTCAAGGAATCTTTTCTTTTCATGGTTGAAAATCGAAAAATGAAAATTGTAAAAATTATTTTAATAGAATTTCATTTTTTTCAATATTTCAATATCTTCAATAAAATGTATTAATATTTAGGTCAATCAATTTGTTTTGAGTCAAGGAATCTTTTCTTCTCGTGCATCAACTTTGAATTATGATAAGGAGAAAAGTTTTAATTATAAAAGCCGATTTTTTAAGTATTACAAAAGCGCTAGAACAAAATCCAATGAAAATTTTTTGAAATCCTTGTGTCTGGTTTGAGATTTTAGTGGTAAAAATAAATCCTCAAAATTTTATCAATTTATCTGCAACCGTTCTCAAGTTATCGTGTTATCGTGTTTACAAAAAAGTGTGACATCCACACACACACGCTCAAACAGAAACATCCGGACAATTGTTCAGAACATTGTATTAGACATTTATACCAACTGATGAACGTTAAGTTAAGAGAATTTTAAAAATTTCGAAAATGTAACCATTACAAAGCTTTCTCTATGAGGAAGCAAAAGTGACAAAATAGAACTTTGAAAGGTGACAGTACAAAACTAGATAAATAATCAACATTTTTGTTGAAAATGGGTTTTTTGTATAAAAAGTTCTTGAAAAATCAAATACACGTTGTGTTAAAAGGATTTTTTCGAAATCTCATTTTTAGTCCTTTAGTGCCTACTTTACCAAAACGTGACTAACAATTCTTAAAAAATAACTTTTACAATTTCAATCAAAAAATTCTGAGGAAATTTTACAAGCATAAATACATCTTAATGAAGGCTTTCCAAACAAAAATTAATTTAAAACATTTTTTGTTTAGTTGCAAAAATTGAAAAAGTGAATTTTCCAAAAATGCCGTTTTCTAAAGAAATTTGATATTAATAAAGAAATTGACATCTTAAAATTATCAAAGTTTATTGATAACAAAATATTTTATTTTTTATTAGATTTTCAGCGAAAAATTGTTTGTCTCAGTGCGATACCGTCACACTAAATCTTAATTTTCTTAGAACAGAATTATTTTTTTTTATTAAAAATATTTTATTCTCATTTAATATTCCCATATCTCGGGAGCTGGTTTTTACTTTTGTAAAGTTTTGCAAATTTGATTTTTAATCACTATCCAAACCGGATTTTTTAAACCTATGAAATTCTAACCCCAAAATTCTCGATCGATTTACTTGGAATTGGCTAACTTTTTTACATCAAATTTTGTTTACCCGTATTCAGCAACTCAATATTTCTGTAGCAAGTTTATATATTTTTTTAAACTGAAAATTTCATTTTTTATTGCAACCTGAGGCGAGCCTGCTCCGATTTTTGGTTAGTGACATTTTGAGATTGTCAACTTCCACATCTATTTACTCGAAACTAGATAACTTTTTTGTAGGAACTAAGTGGATCAGGATCAAATAAACCGTAAACGATGTCTGATAACTGGAATATATTGTTACAAAGAGTAAATTGAAATGGACCACGAATGTTTTAATCTTGATCGACGTACGATCAGGAAACGACTGACTAACCTGACGTAACGTGCGATGTTGCCGCGAACTCACATATATAATAATGAGATTGCTACGTTGCATAATTTCAGCACAACATAATCCAACCTTTTTGGTCTTAATTTAGCAACACTTCAGCTCAGAAGCGGACTTTTGTCTTATCATGAAATGGCAGTTTCGATTTTACAGAATGTTTTTTCGCTCTCCTGAAAAATTCGCATTTTGTTGTTTACCTAGTTTTGTACTGCCACCCTTCAGTTGTTGCATCTTAATTACAGACAGATTCATTCATTATTTTAATAAATCTAAAATAATCTTAGATCTTAAAATAATGAATGTATCGATATATAATTTTGATAAATAGCATTAATAGCAACATTATTTTGACTATTTTGTTATATTAATAGCAATATCATTTTGACAAATGAAATTACTTTTATCGCATTATTAATTATTTTAAAAGGTTTTTAAAACTCTATTCGAATATAACATGACGTCATAAAATACCACATTCAAATGAACCCAAATAAACGATTTGGCAGAATGAAACAATTTCTTTTATTGCTGACATTGAGTGAAGCTATGTCAGCTCTTCTAAATTTCGCGCAGATGGTGGAAATGTCCCACATTTCATAAATAGTATTCACTTGGGTTTCTTTTGGTCCATAGCAATCTCTAGTTCTTTAGTGCCCCTTCAAACATAGGACTTTCCTACCTTTAATGGCTTTACTCGATTACTGACACTTTCTCGCACGTGCTCAGGGCACGTTCTCTGTTTCTGCCAAGAGATACTAATAACGCCTTTGCCCGGTGTAGACGCGTGGCAGGAATATAATGTGTCTCCGGTATTATATGACACGTTAAATAAATGGAGAGAAAGAGAGAGAAAGAAAGGGGGGAAAGAAGAGAAATTGAGGAAGTAAATCATTTAGCATCTACTGCACAAAACTAACATGAATAGAAGAATGTCACATGGCTCTCCTCTGGAGCCTTTGTTAACGTAAAGCCAGTGTGCAATTGCATTATACCACAATATATTTTAGAAGTCTCTTAAAAATCTGTTGCTTTACGCAACATTTAAAAAATATTTAAACCTTTTGAAATAATTATTTTTGTTCATAATTATTTGATTAAAAGTACTTATTTAACACTTAATATTTTTCCTTCAATCTTATCTACATATATA
>JBAGKK010044163.1:0-10370 GCA_037177015.1 Euceroptres primus | reverse complement strand
TATTTTGTGAAAAATCTCGATTTTCTCATACTTTGAGTAAACATATAATAAATAAACAGACAAAAATGCCAAAATCTCTGACCAGGATGCTCTTTAAAATTTAGCGCACTTTAATTTAAAAAAAAATAATTGCAAATCGGGGTAAAATTGAAGGTTGTAGACTTTTTTGAACGAAAAAAATGCATTTCCTCCTGGTGTGCCTCGTCAAGAAGCTATTTAAAAAAAATCGCGACTGGAAATTATTCGGGAAAATCATGCTTTTTTTACGACGTGCTGCCAAGATTATTATTATTAGCTCAAAAGTTTAAAAAATTTATTTTGGAGTACCCTTTTTGGAATTGAAGATCAGTTTTCGAGGAATGTGTCGATCATTTACGTTTACTTGAAGAGAGTCTCTCTCTCTCTCTCTCTCTCTCTTTCTTTCTTCCCACGTGCCTTGGATTCCCAATGCAATTGAACGGCAATCGAATGAGATTAATACCCATAGTACGTACCCATACCCACCTACTTTGACCCAAGTCTGCACAGTACATACAAGGAGAACTTGCTCTAGAACTGATCATAACACGTGCACAACACGAATCGAACGGACGTTTCGAATCGACGTGTCTCGGTGGGAACGATGTTCCTCGTGAATGTCGTCATCCTGATCTACATCGTCGTCTACCTAACCGTTTTTATTTTCCGGGTTGTACGAAAGAGTTGTGACTTCAGTCCCAGTGGAACTTTTCACTCGAGGAAGGTCCTTTCCTTTCTCTCAAACTCTCTGAAATTATTTTCATCAAACTTTATTTAAATCTCTGAAATTCTTAAAAATTAACACTGACAGAAATCGAGGAAATAAAACTCCATCTGATCTTAAATGTGTTTCTGATGCTGTAATCTATTTTTCAAAGTATTGGTGTACAGACTTTTAAAATGAATAAAATGCAAACAAGAGAGGCGTTTTAAAATTCCTTCTAATTCTAAAAGTACAATTTAATAGATTATTTTTTTATTCTGTCTTAATTTTTAAAAAACAGCTGTTTTATGTGTTCGTTTTTTGTTCCAGGCGCGAACTGAGGAGCACCTTGCTCAGGAACAAGCATTTCTGGCATCCGAAAGAATTTGGCTGTTGCATCGAGGAGGATTTACTCCAGCATCGAGATGTGGTTCTGCGGATCCAGATACTGGGAAGCTGAGGGTCCGCTTGATACCTTCAGGAGAGGAACTTCTCGTCGACGAGGAAGACGTCGAAAAGGTATCCATCAAATAAAAAAATGGGTCCTTTTATTCCAAGGGGAAAACAAGTTATAAGATTTAGAAATTATATTCCCTTTGAATTTTAATTTTTTAGTTCCATTTGAATTGCAATCGAAAATTCGAAACAATTCTCACGATAAAATTATTATTTATGGTGCCAAAATACTAAACTCAAGGCGTTCAGTTTTCCCCTTGTTGTTTTAAATAGTGTTTCTTAATTTGAAATTGATTCAAAGGACAAACTAGAAAATGCATTGACAATAATAAATCTTTCAGGCAAACCCACCTCAGTTTGACAAGGCGGAGGAATTGTCACAACTACGCTATTTAAATGAGTCTTCAGTCCTTCACACTCTTCGACAGCGATATGCCAGTAATCTTATTCACACTTATGCTGGAGACAACATGGTCGTCATCAATCCTGTCGCTCCACTAGCAATTTATTCTGAAAAAGTGAGTGTCTTTACTCCATTGCTTACTTGAAATGTTAATAATCAAAATTGTGAGAATTTAAGAAGATTAATTTAAAATAAGTTTATTAAAACTAATCAGTTTTAAATTAGCTTTGGATTTCTCAGAGGTTGGAGGATAATAATAGGTCAAAATCTTTTTCAGGTGGTCCAGATGTTTAAAGGATGCAAGAGCGAAGACATGCCTCCTCACATTTACGCCATGGCACAATCAGCTTACAGAGGCATGCTGGCTACAAGGCGAGATCACTCGCTTGTTTTCCTTGGACGAAGTGGATCTGGGAAAACTACAAACTTCAAACACGCTTTGCACTACCTCGTACTGGCTGCTGGAACAGTTAATAAGGTACTTGACCCAGATTTCATCAGGTTATACAATAAGATTAAACATCAAGTGCAATTTATTTGGTTAAAAATAAAATTCATGATGGAGATTTGTATTGTCCCTCTGGTATTAAATTAGTTGGTGTTTTTTTTTTAAGGGCATTGATTATTGGACCCTAAAGCCCATATAAAGAAACACCAACTAATTTAAAAGTAGAATGGTTGATCAAGTCTGGAAGATTTTTTAAAGTCAAATATGATAAATTTCCTAATACTTGCTTCCACTTGCAGATTCTGACAATAGAGAAGCTCAATGCCCTCTTCACGGTTCTCGAGGCATTTGGTAATAGTAGAACGCACATGAATTCAAATGCAACTCGATTCACTCAGCTCTTCAGTCTAGACTTTGATCAGTCAGGACAAATAGCTTCCGCCTCACTGCAGGTAAGCCTACAATAATCAAGATTGTACAATATTCAATGTACTTCTTTTCAAAGATTCAGTAATATCTTTACATAAAATTTGTAATTGTAAATCTTCCTTTCCTTCTAGGTTTTGCTGTTGGAGAAATCAAGAATAGGACGAAGAGGCAATGGAGATCCGACTTTCCATGCGGTTTACAGACTCCTCGCTGGTGCAGAAGGTGCTCTCAGAAAGGAACTCAACCTCACGAACTTGGTTGCTGAAAATAATCCCTTTATAACACCTCTTCAGAAGCATGAAGACAAGCAACGTGCTATGGTGGAATTCAATCGTATCGTGGCTGCTTTCAAAATATTGGGAGTTTCCGAGATGGACGAGAAAGCCATTTGGTTGGTTTTGGCTGGGATTTACCATCTGAGTTGTGCAGGAGCTGTCAAAGCTGGCACCAGTTCTCAGAGTCGATGGCAGTTTGCAAGAGTTGATTGCGCTGAAAGAGCAGCCACGTTGTTGGGAACGTCAGTTGAAGAACTCAGCAGAGTCGTATTTTCCTGCAGTGGCGGTGGAGGAACTCCAAACACTCCTAGACCTACTTTAAGAACACCTAGTCCGACAGATCAAAGCAAAGACGTGACGGGACTTGATGCACTCGAAGGACTTCTCGTTGGTTTATATTCTGAAGTATTCCACTGCGTTGCTGCTTTAATCAACAAGTAAGTTGAAAGCATCATTTGATTGACGGTTCTTGAATCATAAAGTAATTCATATTTTAATTTCTTAGGTCGATATCTTCTCCAGTGCACACAGTTGCTTCTCTTCTCCTCTGCGATGCTCCAGGATTCCAAAATCCAGCCTCGTGTGGCCGACAAACCGGAGCGACTTTCGAGGATTTGTGTCATAATTATCTGCAAGAGCGCTTGCAGCTTCTCTTTCATCATACGACTCTTGTAGCTCCAAAAGATAGGTAGAGTCTCATTTTTGTCTAGAGTTTACATCTTTCATTTTTTGGTACTGTTTAGAAAATTAATTTTTCGATTACGAATGGTTCTTAGTCATCCAAACATATCAGTATATTTTTATTGGATTTCAGTCCTATTAAACAAATTTGTTTTAAAATTGCAGATATGTACAAGAGAGCATTGACGTTGATTACGAAGATGATTGCGAGGATGAAAACCTTGGTTCTCCGCAAGGTCTCGTTTCGTTGTTGGACCGAGGAAGTTCCCAAAGTGCAACTATGCTGAGAACAAGCCAAAGTGATTTGAGTAGTAGCAGACAAATGGAGAGGAAAGGAATTCTTTGGCTTTTGGACGAAGAAACTGTCTGTCCTGGAGGAAGCGATGAAACCTTCTTGGATCGATTGTTCTCTCATTATGGCGACAGAGGTGACTAGTTTTAATTCTCGCAATTCTTGAATTTATAAGGAACCTGCATTACCGACTCCGGGACGAATCTTTATTTACTAACACTTTTTAAAATCGTTTTTCCTTTTGCAGACCATCAAATGCTACTGAGAAAAGCTCCGGGAAACAACCAGTTTGTTTTGCAGCACTTACAAGGTACAAATCCTGTTTTATACACAGCGACAGGTTGGTTAAAGGCCACTCGTGAAAATACAGTGGCTCGAAGCGCCATCACGATTCTCCAGGAGAGCACAAGGTAATTGTTTATGCTTTGGCACGTTTCAAATCTTAAGTTTCGTCGAAACCTGGTTTTAACACTTTCCTCCTTTTTTCTTTTTCTTTAGGGAAGACGTCAGCAGACTCTTTGTTTGCGCGAGAGGAGCTGGAGTTTCCGGTGCCTTGAGTGGATCTGTCCACGGTTTGGAAGGCTCGCAGTCTTTAAGAAGAGCCTCCAGTATTCGCAGAACATTTACGGCAGTGAAGAGGAAAAACGTTTGCTTACAAGTGAAATTCACTGTGGTAAGTAGAAATATAAAGCAGTAGATTCCAAATATTTAGACGAATATTTAAAGTCTGCTCTAAACGAAAGATCATTCCTCTTTTTCTTGTATTTCTCAACTATAAATCTTGGGGGCTTTTAAAATATCTGAACCATTCTCATTTTGCTTTGTGTTCATAACTTCTCTTTGCTTTATGTTTATAACTTCTCGTCAAGGAAGTTCAAAGGTTACGTTATCAGCAAAGACTTTGTGCAATTCGAACTGCAGTGCAATTCATTTCTGCAAATTAGTGTGAAGAGTAAATAGTAAAATGATCAGTGAATGGTGTTTGTCAGTCTTTTGGTCTCATCTATTAATTTTTCTTATTCCTCTCTTGTTCGTCAGTCTTTTTTCAGTAATAACTAAGGTTTTTTTAAACTAGATCAGAAATCTGCTTATGTTAAAAAGTTTTTAATTTATAGTGGCAAGGTTTCAATATATAATTAAAAATTTTTTCAGGATGGACTCGTGGAAACTTTGAGAAGGACAAGAGTGAAATTTGTTCACTGCCTTTTACCCCAACACAATGCGGGTTGCACTGACAATAAAAGTATTCTCTCTGTAAAATCGAACCAAAGTGAAGACAATATTATCAACGTGCCGCTTCTTCGGTCACAGGTTTGTATTTTACTCAAAACTACTTTTTCTAAAATTCGTTTTAGAGTTTTAGACAAAGTGAAATTAATTTCAACATCTTTTTAGATACGAGGAAGCCAAATTGTGGAAGCAGTACGGTTACACAAAGTCGGTTTTCCAAAGCACATGCCTCTTGGAGAATTCAGACGAAGATTTGGATTGCTCTCGAGTGATACGAACATCAGACCAGGAAGTCCGGTTGCTGACGAACGCCGAGCTGTGGAAGACATGCTGCTATCCGTTGATGTCGACCTCGCCTCGTATCGCGTCGGACAAAGTCAGGTAAGTTTTTTTTCTTAAATTCAATAATTTCCAACTTGGGTAAAATCCACATTTAGGTTTGAAGTCGATCAAGGAATTTAAATCAGGAGTGACGCAATAATGAATTGATAGAGAGATAGTCATAATATTTTGCAAAGTCGACTGCATCGTTTCCAGCATGATTGTATCAACCCACGCTTTGTTTTTCCATGACACAGCAAAGGTGTTTTACAAAACGAATCAAGCAAAGTTGAAGCTAAACAGCAGTGGCACGAGTGTCTACTTCAAAGAATTGCTTGTTGAATATACTTTATACTCTCGTAATGTCAGCATATTCTAGTCGAATGCTCGCCAGGGGAAGGTGTTAGAATCGCATTTGAAACGAAAAGAAATCGCTTTTACGGCCCCTTTACGACATAACACCTGTTTGGTACAGAGCCGTTACTTTGCGAATCTCTCGCGAGACTTTTAACCCCTGAGGGCAAATCAGAAGCACACGCATGAACGCATGAACCGGTAAGCAAATGTATACTTTCACTGACGATGAAAGAAATCGCTGATGGGATTCTGAGAAAAGAATAACGGTTCTCGCAAAGACGCGACTACGCGGAAGAGACTGCAGATGTAAATCCGAATCTATGTACAAGACTTGGAAAGAATCTTGAAGGAGTTGTCTGTAATAACATGACGTTGTCGAACCCAGTGTCCTGCAAGAGTGATTGAGTATCTTAAGCTTCAGGGTTTATTATTATTAACTGCAGGAATAAAGAGCCCTCTTCGTTCTGGTAGGGAACGAAGAATTAATTCTTCTGGTAATCCTGGTAGAGTAGTTTATCTGCTGTCGATCAAGGAACATTTAGAGAAAAGGATAAGATAGACAAATTCCTGGATGAAAAATTAACATTTCAAATTTAAAACTTGATTCTGGAGGCTCTCGAATTTTCAACTTTAAATTTGGATTGCCTTGAATATTTTTGTTCTCTGAAGTTTTTAAACTATTTAACAATTTTTCTATTATTTCAATTATTCTATTTCTATTTCTTTTCAATTATTAAAAGAGCCTGATTTACGAAATTAAAAGGGAACTTAATTCGCTACAGAATATGTATTTAATTTAATTAAACAAATGGAAAATTGTCACTTGATAAAAAGTTTTATCACTTTTGCGAGAGAGCAATCAGAGAGTAATAATTTATACGGCGAATGGAATAATCAACGTGGAATTTGAATGGAAGGTAAAATGACAACGATATTCATTATGCAAATTGAATCATTTCTCGATCGCGCTTGTTGAATGAATGAATTTGCGTTTCATAATTCCTATCATAGTCAATTTAATAACTCCGTTACGCGAATTGACTTTGGTCGATTTCGTCGAGTTCAATGACAATCTTGATGATTTATGTAAACTGGCATCAGTCGCGAGGGGAGCTTTCACTCTGTGCTTGCGGCGGTAGAAGTGGTTACCTGAAGTCTTTATGCAAATTTTATGAATGGCACCGACAACCCACATGCGAACCGGTTGAAAATTTCTCTTGTGAAAATCGTCAATTTACGAGCTGTGCAAAAATAACGACATTAAATCAAATTGATTTTGAGAGGGAAAATATGAATTCTGTATCATATTAATTGAATTCATTAAGATGAATAATTAAATTAAAATTGAATTAGTTCCAAACGAAGCTTGAGAGCCAAATAATTTTTTTCATAGCAGGATTAATGATTATTGATTATATTTTCGTTTTAATTTCTGAAATACAAGCCATGAATTCGAGGCGAATTTCTCTGGCTTGTAATTTTCCTTTTCTTCAGGCTTGTAATTTTCCATTTTTTCAGACTTGTAATTTTCCATTTTTTCAGGCTTGTAATTTTCCAGTTTTTCAGACTCGTAATTATCCATTTTTCAGACTTGTAATTTTCTATTTTTTCAGACTTGTAATTTTCCATTTTTTCAGACTTACAATTGATAGACACATGCGAGGCTTGACAGCTTCTAATTCACGAGGAAACCTCATTAGAGGATCGTTGGGGAGATTCTTACAGCTTTTATTATAATAGCTCGTGATTACGTAAGCACCTTTCATCACCTCGAATCGAGAACTCCAACTCTCGAAGTCTAAATGATGTCTGAGTGTCTCCCTTGAGGAGTGGAAGATCTTCTCGAGGTACTTTGGTTTCTAATATTGAGAGGATGATTTCTTTCTTTTTTTTTTTAAAGCCACTCAAATCGCAGCCAGGCATGCTATATCCATACCGACGATCTCAGTTCGTTGACTTCTTAATGCTCATTTCTTCTTGCATTTCTTTTTTTCCCTCAGAACTCTCTTCGTCACTGTTACTCTCCCTCTGCCTCTTCATTTTATTTGCACTCACAACTTTTTTTTACCGCCACCACATGGTTCTCCCGATGCGAGAATCCAAACTACATTCCCAATACAGTTCCAACGAGTTCTTTCTCGTACACGTAAGTAGCAGTAAGTAGACTTAACAAGGGGATCGTTTTTATTAACTCTCATGTCCGATGCCTTATTCGCAAGCCACGTTCTGATTGTGCTCGCGGTTCAGATGTTCTTTGCTTTTTAATATCAGATTATAATATGCTCAGTTTGTTCGTTCACTAATAATTAAGGCTGGAGTTTGTCAGAGGATTTTGTTAGACTATATAATAAAGAGAAGGGAAGAGAATTTTTGACTGATTTCAGATAGCTGAGATTACTTCTTTCTGGTTTGATCCTTTCTTGGAAATTTGAAATCTAGAGGCTTTCTAATTTAGGGTTTTCATTTTTGAGAGTCTTTGAAATTTGAAAGCACTCAGATTTTTGCTATTTTATAGTTCGAGTCTTTTGAATTTAAGTCTTCCAAATTCTGATGTTTATGACTTGAAGATTTAGTTTAAAAAAAAATGTAAATCTTTAATTTGAACATGTTCAGATTAATCTTGATCTATGATTAATAAAACATTTGTATCTCGTCTGGCGTAGTCGAAAGCGATTCTTCCTGGGTGATGACCTCCCAGAACCTTCTGTTATCCTCTTTCTCTTTAGGACAGCTTGCTGGATTATAGAAGGTTACGTCGATCTATTAGTTTTAACTTTACCGTTCATCATCTAATGGTGCGTGACCACTCATTCTTCATGCAATCTCCCAAAGAACTTGACTGCATTTCAGATTTTTTTCTCTTTTTGCGAGAAAACCGTTGTTGATAAATTGTAGTACATTTAAATAATTATCACATCCAGATAGAAGCGTATAATTACTCTTATTAAAGCACATGATAAGGGTATTTTGTAGATCCTGTCAGCAGTGAATTAATATAATAATATCTTTATTTAGCTCCCTTATTAAATCCTTAATTTTTCAACGGTTTTTATTATTAAGTTGTAGAACGATCCACTACGTAATTTGTGTCACAATTATAAATATTATAATTGTGTATATTATAATTGTTTATAATAGAGTATATTATAAAACAAATTACATTAAACATTATAATTTTAATTATAATCCTTCCACAAGACACGTATTTTTTTTTATTGCAGGAAAAAAATTCCTTTTACAAAGCACGTATTTTTTTGATTGCAGAAAAAAATTCTTTTACAAGACACGTATTTCTTTGATTGCAGAAAATAAAATTCCACAAAGTTATGAGTATTTGAATGTTGTATTCCAATTTTCAAAAAACAACCAATTTTTCTTTAAACCTTTGTATTTTTTGATCCAATGAAGATATTCAAGACCGAATCCATTTTAAATCAGGCAGGTTCTACACTTGAATTCGCAGAATCTCTCGGAGACAAAATATGTTGTTTTTAGAGGAAATTCGGCAATTTTTTCTTTAAACTTCTATAACTTTTGGGCTAATTGAGATATTTAAGATTTCTTTCCAGATTCTGGTAGCGTTTATCGTCTTCTTTCGAAATCCATCAGAAAATTTAGAAAATGTTCAAAATTAACAAAATGGCGGCTGTTTTTCTGAAAATATTTATAATCAATTTTCTCAAAAAACTCACACTTATATTTTTTTTAAGTTTTTTATTGAATTTGTACTATCATAGGGAAGACATCTTGTGAGTTTTATGCGGGCTAAATAACTTTTGTGGCCGGGAGAATTTTTTTTCATAAAATTGAATTTTCGCATTTTTCTCGAAAACAATTACAGATACGAAAAAATGTTAAGAAAATAGTTGGCACAATTAAAAAAGTTCTACAAAAAGTTTTTTTTACTCATTTATGATATCTTGCACCATTTCCGAGAAAAATAAAAAAATTAAATTTTCATGCAAAAAAAATTGTCTTGACTTCTGGTTTATGGAAATACCCATTACCCACCTTGTTATTTTGTTAAATATTTTTTAAAAATTTACGTTTATATAAAGAAGACTTCTTGTGAGTTTTATGTGGGCTAAACAATTTTGTGTCCAGAAAATTATTTTTTATAAAATCGAATTGTCAAATTTTTTTGCTGAAACAATTTAAGTTACAAAAATAATATCAAGACAAGAAATTGTTTGCCTAAAAAGTTTTCGACTAATGAAAACGCGAGAGTGGAAGAAGGTGCCGTCCATCCCGGGAATACAAAAATGTCACATATGGAAGATGTGACAGAATTTAATGATTCCTCTTTGGATTTCAGAGATTCTAATGAAGAATCTGAAGAAATTGATAATAAAAATCTGGAAACGTGGGCCCAGGTATTGTTTTTTTTTTTTAAACTGAGATTCAAACGACTTTTTTATTATTATTAGAAAATATCAGGGTGAATGTGAAATATATACAAACTTTTTAGGCAAACAATTTTTAGTCTTGACATTATTTTTATAACTTAAATCGTTTCAGCAAAAAATTTGAAAATTCGGTTTTATGAAAAATAATTTTCTAGACATAAAAATTGTTTAGCCCACGTAAAACTCACAGGAAGTCTCCTTTACATTTTTTAAACCTATTTAACAAAATATGGGTATGGGTATTTATTTATTTATAGGTATTTCCAAAACCAGTAGTCAAGAAAATTTTTTTGTGCATGAAAATTGAATTTTTTTATTTTTCTCGGAAATGGTGCAAGATATTATAAATGA
>JBAGKK010044154.1:0-10371 GCA_037177015.1 Euceroptres primus | reverse complement strand
ATTCATAATAAACAATAAAAATATTATTTTTTAGCATTTCAAACTGCGCGCGAATAACAACCAATCAGAGACCGAGCACTACGCATGCGCAGTAGAGTTCGGAGCGCTCGTTGGAGTCACTGCCCCTAACTAAATGATCTGACTCCCTCACTCCTTCATTTTCCAAGAGTTTTACGCTCTCTTTTCATTATTTTTCCATACTTACGCACATAATATATGTGTGTTCGCTCTTATAATGCACCCTTTCTAATAATCAACGTCGATTTATAATTTAAATATTTTTAACAACAATTCCTTAGGACAACATTAAACGAATAAAATGAAATGTTAAAGTCCTAGCACTTTTAAGACTTTAACATCACATAATAATTCTTATTTGATTGAGTTATTTTTCTTTCGTCGAATTAGTTCGGGCAGCCAGAGTTGCTGAGTTGCTCGCTTTATCGCTTCGGCTCAGGTAAATTAGCTCGTAAATTAGCTGAATCAAGGCGTCAAAGCAATATAATGCGAGAGATTTCTCACACTATGTGGTTCAACGCTATTTGAATTTTTAAAAAAACTTGCCTGCTCAAATCGCTCGTAACAATAACTTCATAGTCGCGGCTGAAAAAAGTATAATTATTTTAGTGACTGAAAATTGACGGATTTCAGAGAGATTCAGGTAAGCAAAATTACTAAGAAAAACAAGTTCTTTCAGTTTAAAAATTTTATTATCCAAAATGAGCAGGAAGTACAAAAAATATATGTTCGCAAAGAAAAAAATATCAAAAATTATTACAAATAAACTCTTCACCCTTCACCGGCAAGGTGGATTTCACTGACGTTCCCGGCAAGGTAGGTCTTTTGAGTCCATGCTATTTTTTTCAAAGTTATTTTTATTTTTTAAAGCTGCAAAATTCACAATTATTCTTTTGAGTCCATAGAATAGTTTTCAAGAGTTTATTTTGTTATTTACAACTTTACGTTCTTTAAAGAAATAATTATCCAAACACATGCGTTGAAAAAATGGAAAATTACTTAAAAATTCATATATTATCCGAAAATGAATTTTATGAAATAATTCTCCACAAGTGTATAGTTGTTACGTCGCGAGGTCGCGGCGTGCAAGGTGATTATTAGAGTTTATCGGGGATTCTAAAACTCTATAAAAATAAATTATTTATGGGTTCCCGCCCTATCAAAAGTAAAAACTGCCCACACTTTACAAATTTTATATTTGTCGAGAAGTTGAGGAATTGAGGGAAACACAAGATTTAAGCACAATATATAATATTTATGTTATGGGAGACTTATAATTCCGTTGAAACCTGTAGAGATGAGACGAGAGGAGACGAGAGATCTGGAATTCATCTTGGCTATTCTGCGATGGAGATCGGAGTCACAAATTGAAAGTTGAAATTTATTTTAACTTTAAAGTTATTAAAACTACCAAGTAATTGTACTTGGGCAAAACTTGAATTTATTCACTTTCAGCGACTCGAGATCTTGAACCAAAATTAAACTTAACCGAATGAGTGCCGCTCACGCGCGTCAGAGGCCCGTAACGAGGGTGGAAGCACGGCTTCCAGTGACAGACGTAACTTATGGGGCGCAGTCGTTGACTCAAATCCAATTGATTTCAAATTGGCAAAATCGTCGAGGATCGCCCGGAAAGTCAACTCGTCGTTTCGAAGTTCTCGTTGAAGACTGACGTTTTAGGCCGCTGACGTAGGGCTCCTCCGAAAAGGGCCCCACCAAGGTGAAAATTTGAATTCCACCCCCGAAGACACTTGGAAAATTAGAGGAAAGTGGGTGGAATTTAGGGATCGAGAAGGGTGTAGGTAGAGTGAGGGAAGGTGTCGTGTAGTTGCCTTGACTTGGAGGGCCAAGGTTAAGTGGCGAGTATCTGGAAGTAGACCCAATGAGTCTACTAATCCTCTGGGCGAGTCGCTTCTAGAGAGCTTAATTGCTTATTGCCTCTCTTACCATGAAATTTGAGGCACACTGATTACTGGTTCGACAGCACGGCTCGGGGGTAGAGTGTTCTCGATCCAATTCAGGAGCGCGTATATAGTCTCTGAACGTAGAAAAGTAAATGCGCAGAGAGTCGTGATGTAAACAACGTCTGGCGGCCCTGACTGCCCGAGCGATGTAGGCCGGTCAAGGGACGCTCGGGGGAGAGACAGAATCAGTGAACATTGCGTTCGATCTATGTGCACTCGATCCATTAATCAGTGTAATGAATTCAACTCTCCAAATTGCTGCCTTTGTGATCAACATTAAGATTTACTTTAGGACTGTAAGGGTAAAATCCCAGACGTACTTGGAGGAGTGTCAGTCTAGCTCTAGCGGCTCAAAAGAATCACCATAGGGGGTGGTCGTTTAAACTGCTGGCGCACTCGTTTGCTATCCTGGGTCAAGAAAAACGATCCTGAGAGTCATAGTTCGGATTGTAAATAAAAGAATTTTATGAAACCTAAAGTTGGAAGAGCCCAACAGAAGTTTATGATCTAACTTCTCTCTCCCCCCCCCCTCTTTCTCTCTCTTTCCATGTGTCTTGGAATTCTGGAATTATTACAAGCAAAACAGATTAAGACATTTAGAATTTAGGCACACAAAAGCAGAATGTGGTAATAATACATACAAATTATAAAAATATAAAACATACAAATTAGTTTATAATACAAGCAGGTTAATGGTGAAAATAACAGTAACATTTCTTAAAATGGTGGGCGCACTAGGAATAACTCTCATCAAAGCCTCTCACATATGCATACTATATACTAATTCTATATTCTATATAGAATATAGACATTCTATATACTAATTCCTAGCTGTAAAAGGAGAAAGAGAATTTGCTTTATTATCATACTAACAATCTAAAAGTTAAAAAGAAAATTCTCTTCCTCTCCTTCTTTTTTCCTCATGATAAAAAAATAAAAAAAAAAGGAAGGGAGGAATGCCGCGTCTGGACGTAACATAGTACTCAGGTAGACCTTCAGAAAAAAATAGCATTCAGGTAAGCAAAATTATTAAGAAAAACAAGGTTTTTTTCAGTAAAAAATTGTTTAATGCAAAATAAGTAGGAAATACAAAAGAATATGGTTGTAAGGAAAAAAATATCAAGAATTATTATACTTTAAACCTTCGCCGGCAAGGTGGGTCTTTCAGGGCACATAGTCGATTTTTATTTGTTACTAAATGCGCCCAAACTAACTGACACTGACACCCTTCAGGCAACTACACCCTTGGACCTTCGCAATTTTCTAGGGTGGGGGTCCATGACCTACTTCTTCTCCATTTTTAAGATATTTGAAATGCAAACAGGCACTGTGCTCCAAAAGACCTACCTTGCCGGTGAAGGGTTAATAATAATCAGTCGATATAATAGGGAGGTCCGAAGGATATCGTCCGCCTTGCAGGATATCCTGTGGATATCCTGAAAGGGGGAAATGTCGATATTCGGAAAACGTTCTTAGAACATCCCAGGATATCCTAGGGTCGTCCTATGGATATCGGCAAGATATCCCGAAAATTTTCAGGATATCCTGAGGACGTCCTAGGGATATCCTGTTGCTGTGCGGGTAGAGAGTCGAAGAAAAGTGGAAGAATAAAGAAAAAATCGCAATTTTCTAGCTTCATTCTAAGAGAAGATCGTTATAAACAACAATTAATTGTTTAAACAATCAATTTTGTCATTTATAATAATTATTATCTCATTATAATTAGAGAGTCACAGATAAGTTGAAGAATGTAGAAAAAACCGTAATTTTATAACTTTATTTGAAGAGAATATCGTAATAAACCATAATTAATTATTTCAACAATTACTTTTGTTAATTTCAATAATTATTATATCATCATAACCAAAGAGTCGAAGAAAAGTGGAACAATGTAGAAAAAACCGCAATTTTCTAGCTTTATTTTAAAATAAGATCGTTACAAACAACAAGTGTTTAAACAATTACTTTTGCTAATTTTCAATAATAATTATTATCTCACTCTAACTAGAGAAGTGAAGAAAAATTGAAAAATGTAGAAAAAACTTCAATTTTCTAGCTTTATTCTAAGATACGATCGTTATGCACAGCAATTAATTTTTTAAACAATAACTTTTGTAATTTTCAATAATTATTATTTAATTATGACTAGAAAGTGGAAGAAAAGTTAAAGAATGTAAAAAACTGCAATTTTCTAGTTTTATTCTAAGAAAAGATAGTTATAAACAATGATAAATTGTTTAAAAAGTTTTTAAAACATCAAAATATGTTTAAAACGTAATATCGTACGTATTAAAAACAATTTTCAATAAAAAACTGCAAAAAAAGAATAAACGCCAAAAATACGCGATATCTCATTTTTGCACTTACGGTTTTTTTCGGAAACCCTATAAAAATGGTTTATGGGGGTTGAATGCAAAAGTAATTATTGATTCGCATTTAGTGCTTAATTTTTAAAAAAGCGTGCAAGAAAATGATTCCATAGCAAATTTACAAAAATGGCTTTTTTCCCATCGGAAATACACGTAAAACTTTATAGGCTTTGAGTAACCTCTAAATATCAATTGATTTTTTTTTTAAATACATCTTTACTTTTTTTGGGATTCGAACAAAATCTGGGGGGGGGGAGAGTGAAAGCATGAAAATAAAAAAAAATTAGAACCACCCTATTAGACATAACTTTTTTGCAAATTTTATTTTCAAAACCTTGCTCTTTTTGAAATTTCTGAGATATTAAGGTTTCTCTTATTTCAGTTTATCACATTTTTCTCACTCTATTGAAATCCACGAAGAAAATTAAAAAATAATAAGAAATGATAAGGTTATTTCGATTTTTTAAAAAAAAGGGAAAAAAATTTCTCCAGAAACCCACCCTTTTTTCATTGAAATTTTGAGGAATAATAGATAACAATATAGTCTACTTACCACAAATTTCCCATTTGGTATTTTTCTGTTCTTCGGGAGAAAAAGATATTGTATATTTTTGCTTCAAACCTTGTCATTATCGCAATTTTTGAGATTTTAATTTTTTTCTTGTTTCAGTTTATCAAGTGCTTTACACTTCTTCGAAACCGATAAGAGAAACAAACAAATAATAAAAACTGGTGAAGCTATTTCGATTTTCAAATGTGTTGGGTGATAATATAGTCTACCTACCACAATTTTAGTCAAAGGTATAAACAAAACAAATCTGCAAAGTAAATGAAAAGTCTTTTATTGATCAAATAATTGATCACGTACAAAGTTGTCACTAATGGCTGCATTTTTAGTTTTGGGATTTTATCAATTGAACAGTTTTTTCTTTTCAATGGAAATTTCGATTTAAAAATTCTTAGTGCTGGTGATGGTGATGTTGATTGTTGTTTGATTCTGGTTCAAGATTAGAATTTTCAACATGGCCTGCTTCAGGTGCTAGATATCTGCTTTCAATTTGTCTGGTTTCTTGTGGTGCTTGATGAGAATTTTGAACTTGTCTGGATTCTTGTGGAGCAATATAAGAGTTTTCAACTCTACTTTCTGCCATTGTCGGTGTGAGATAAGTGTTACTTGCTTGGGGAACTGGATATTGATAACCGGATGCTTCAACTTCTGACGCTGCTGGAATGGGATATTGATAACCATCACCGGCGGAATCCATATGTCCAGGAAGCTTGCCAGCAACAGCAACAGCCACGAGGGCAGCAAAAGCAATGAACTGTAAAACAAACATTGTTAATAAATTTTATCTCAAGCTTATATTGATAAAAAATTTAATTAGTATGATTAAATAACTCCAGACATAATTTCAATAAAAATCTCCACATTTACATCATTAGATAATATATTTTCATAAAAAAAATTAGGTTAAGTTTGTGGTAACAATTTGGTCACTTCAAAAACACAAAAATAGAAGGCGAAAATAAGGAAGTTCACCAGGGTTAGGAAGCTTCTCAAAAAAAAATTATTAATATTCTTAACACATATTCTAACACAACTGAGGGTAATTTTTTAGAGGGATAAATATTCATTCCGACAACTTCACGTCTTTCAAAATATACGTGTTGCCGTGAGAAAAAAAAAGAAAATTTAAACGATATTTGGGTAATATATATCCAGTGAAGTTAATTTTTGTTGCAGGTAATTTTTATCCTTATAATTTATCTTTCGTTTTTCCTATGAAGAGAAAAATGTTTACTTTTGCAAGAAAAAAAATTGAAAACATAAAAAGTTTCATATTTAACAACAGCTATTGTATGTCAAAGTTTTATGAAGGGTTTTAAGTTGACAACCTTTAAAAATGAATGTATATATTTTAACCAATATAGGCTCATTTTGCTGACTTAATAATTTTCGAAGTCATATATTTTTTAAGTAATTTCACATTCATGAACTGTTAAATAGAAACGTAAATTTAAATAATTTTATAAACAAATAGCTGTAGTTTGAAAATGAGAAATTAATTTAAAAATCTAAGTCGGTGGCTTCGAAAATTGTTAAATAAACAAAATGAGTCCTCATTGATTAAAATCCAATCATTTTTAAAGGATGCGAACTTAAAAAACAGAATAAAATTTTGACCTACAATAAATGTTATTAAATATTATTATGTTATATTTGACAACATTATTGTTATTTGATGTTCTTAAAAGTGGCATTCTGTCAACATTTCTAGAATAATAGTAAATAATTAACAAGATATTAATAAACAACTTAAATTTTAATAAAATTAATTATTAATATTATTATATTTTTACTATATTATATTATTAATATTAATTATTAATAAAAATAATCCTAATACAGACCAGTATAGATTTTGAGAATGATTTTCAAAATTGTTGAAATTTAAAACACAGGGATCCACTTTTTTTCTAATGCTTTCTATAGTCTTAATTATTTATTTCACTTTGTCAATTTTTATAATTATAAACCAATGTGTGTGTGTGTGTGTGTGCAGATATATATATATATATATATATATATATATATATATATTTATGTGTATGTATAAGTATAATAATTTTCAGTTTATAATTTTAAGGTATAGTAATTTTTTAATATGTATAATATTTTGTCTTAAAACCAACAAAAATGACTTTTTAAACTCGAATTATTTTCTAGGTCCCTATTAACTTTTTCAAAACGCTTTTTTTTATACATATAGTATTTAAGTCATCGGGAACTTTAAGGAATATGACCGAATGTTGAGAATTGACTTTTGTTAATGAAATATGTTTTTTTACGTAAAAAATAAGAGGACACGTATTTTCTTTTAAACCAACATAGTGATATTTATAAATTTTTTACGCATATTTTCAAATTTTAAGGGTAAAATAAATTGTTTGCAAAGTTTTCTTTAAAAAACCCATAATTTTTGCAATTTTTTAGATATTGAGGTTTTTCCTGTTCCTATTTGTCAAGTTTATCGCACTCTCTTGAAGTCCATGGAAAAAAAATGAAAAATAAGATATTTCGATTTTTCAAAAATCGAAACAAATCTTTTTCTCAAAAGCCACATGTTTTTTCCCCTTTTTTAAAGAAATAATAGTTAACCATATAGCCTACTTACCATAAATTTTTCATTTGGTATTTTTTTTTTGTTTTTCGGGAGGAAAAAGTTATTTTTTATTTTTGCTTCAAAACATTGATATTTTTGCAATTTTTGAGATCTTATGTTTTTCTTGTTCGAGTTTTTTAAGTTTTTTACACTCCTTCGAAACCTACGTGAAAAACTAGGAAATAATAAAAAATGGTAAAGCTATTTCGAGTTTTTGATAAAACAAAAAATAAAATTTTCTCAAAAATACTTTTTTTTGTTGAAATTTTCAGACATGGTAGGTTTATTTGCATTTCGAGAGGAAAAATTCTTTTGTTTCTTATTTTTCTCGATAATACGAAGCGGAATTGTTCTTTGACTTTTTTTCTTACGAAATACAAAAAATCCCCAGTTTTAAAATTAAAGGTAAGAGGATTTTTTGTTACCAGTAATGTCTGAAAACTTCAGCAAAAACAAATTATTTTTTTCAGAAATTTTTTCATTTCATTCTTTTTTTAAGTTGAAATAGCTTTACCTTTTTTTATTTTTATTTTTTTAGTTTTTAACATAGATTTCAAAAGAGTGCAAGAGCTTGACAAACTGGAACAAGAAAATCTATAAAATCTCGAAAATTTGCAAGGTTTTTGAAACAAAAATTAAAAATAAATTTTTTCTCCCGAAAAACAAAATAATACCAAATAAAAAACTTAAGGTAAATAGACTATATTGCTACTTATTATTCCGAAAAATTTCAGGTAAAAAAAAGATCGCGTTTTTAAGAATTTTTTTTTTTTGAGAAATCCATTAGAAAAATCAAAATACTTTTACGATTTTTTATTATTTTCTAATTTTTTCTTCATCGATTTTGAAAGAGTGCAAAAAATCTGACACACTGGGACACGAAAATTCTTAAAATCTCAAAAATGGCAAGGTTTTAAAGTGAAAAACTCATTTTGAAATTTTAAAACATTTGTAAAACATTTAAAAATGTTGCTATGTTGATTTAAAAAAATATGTGTCCCAATATTTTTCACGTACAAATTCACATTTTATTGACAAGCCAATTCTAAACTAATAAAATTTATGAACAAGAAGTTGCTGAAATAAATTGGAAGACTTCTCGACTTTCCTGAAAAATTCTAATATTTCAAATAAGAATGATTAATTAATTAAAATAAAATTATTTAATTAAAATAAACTAAAGTATTGTACTTAATTAATTAATGAACTACTAATTTAGTTTATTTTTAATTCTGTTATATTAAAATAAATAATTAATTAAGAATAATGTTTAATTAATAAAGTTTATTTTGAAAGGAATTCTGTTAAAATTGCATTTATCTCAAAATAAATCTGGTTAAATTAACCAGAATCTGACCTTACGATTTTTTTCTGTATTCTTATTTTCAGAAAATATAGTAATTAAATTAATCAGAAATTCTGGTTAATAACATAACCAGACATTATTTTGAGCGTGACTTGTCAATTTTATTAACGAAAATGTAGCTCTAAATTATTTAAATTGAAAGATTTTCTTTTGTCGTTTTAAAATTTTTTGAGCTTCTATGAAAAGAAATTTCACATCAATATATTTTAAATCTCTACTTTAAGACATCAATAATTGTCAATAGAATGACTTTCAAAATTTTTGTCATTTAAATAACAGGGAATTAAAAATTAATCACTTTTTTTCTCCAATATTTTATATAATTTTAAACATTTATTTCACTTTGTCGACACTTTTCTTACCATTTTCATGATGATGAAAGAGATTTTTTATTTACTTCCTTGGATAACTGATGAAAAAAGAAGACTGATTATTCGCTAAGAAGACTCGAGTTTATATACTCGTTGGAATTACGTGAATAAAGTCCCTTCTCTGAGAAAGAGAATCAAAATTTCGAAATATTAGGGCCTAGAATTTCGGAGAGGTCATGACATTGAATGGAACGCGTCTTTTACATAATTTCCATAATTACAGAAATCTAATTTTTATTTAGTATCATAGGCCCTTAAATTTTATTACCGGAGATGTTTCAAAATAAAAAAATTAGGAAATGTATGAAATGGTTATGTAGATTTTCTTCACTAGTTATTGTAGGATTAGTATGATATATGCGTCCTCGAAAATCGAAATGCGAAGGTCGTGATTGAAATGAAAGGAAAAAAAAGTAAAATGATCATATGAAAAAAATGATAATTAAAATAAATAAAACTTGGCTTTCCATAACATATCCCAAAAAATATTAATTTTAAAGAAAAAATTTCTACAGAAAAATTGTGCAGCTTCAAAAAAACAGCTTTTTTGGACAGGATATTTTTTTAGAAAATCATTATTTTTTTAGAAAATCAATTTTATGCGAAAATCAGATATTATTTTTGTCAAAAAATTGATCATATTTGGAAAAATAAGTATGTTAGTGAAAAACGCTTCACAGAGAAATATAGATATTGATGAAATATTTTTTATGCAACAGAAAATTTGTACATGTAGTCTGTATTTTACAAGTTAAATTAACTTTTTCAAAAAAAAAGGTTCAGTTTTTCTCATTTATTGAAAAACAATTTTACATAATGCACTTTTTCATCAGACTAAAAAATCTTGAATAACTAGTTTTGTATACGAAAGAGATATTTATTTATTATTATTTACTTATTTTTTCCATAGAAAATTTTATTTTACACTTAACATTTTTCCAGCAAAATCATATATTTATTTTTCTTAAATGGTTTTTTTTCTGAAGTTTATGAAACGTTATAAAACGTTTTATAAACAATTTTTCAAATAATTAATTAGTCTAGTAATACAAATCAATTCTTCCGTGTCAAAATCAACTTAAAAAATTATTAGTTTATCTGATGAAATTGTAATAATCC
>JBAGKK010044143.1:0-10371 GCA_037177015.1 Euceroptres primus | reverse complement strand
TCTCTTCTTAAAACTTGATAATGTCCAATCACTCGCCCACGAAAGAATCCTAAAAGCAAAAGAAAGATCTAAGAAATTTTATGATGAGAGATCTAATCCCAAATACTTTCAGGAAGACCAGGACGTTTATGTAAAAGTAAACACAAGAAAACACAAGCTCAAGCCTTATTATTATGGTCCGTATATCCTTGAAAAACTTATTGGAAATAATAACGCAATAATCAGGTTAGGCCCAAATAGGACTAAAATAGTGCACATGAATAAATTAAAATCGTGTACTCATCCGGTTGTAGATAACGATAATCCAGGAAATTTAGATGAACCGCGATTAGAGAAAGAAATCTTAAAACCTAGGGGTTCTGGTTGAGAACTTCTATAAATTATGGAACTCCTTTAAGTTACACCAGTTATCTGAAAAAAAGGCTAAAAGAAAAGCTAAAATGTATTATGATCGTAAAGCTAATTCGGAGAATTTTCGCGAAAGAAGTATAGTAGATTAAATATAGAAAACAGAGATGACAAAAAGGTTGATTCGTTATATAATAGAGAAATTGATTGAAGAAGCTAACGCACAAATTAGAAGTGTAAAAACAAATAAGGTTAAAATTGTTAATTCGGAAAGGCTACAATTGGTAACACATTCCATTGAAGATTGAAACATGTGCATTCATAAGTCTCTCGAGATTTTAAAAATAAATCTCCTGAGATTTCGCACTGTAAGTAATGCGTCAAGATAAGAAAAATGTGCTTTCATAAGTCTCTAGAGATTTTCAAAAATAAATCTCCTGAGATTCCGCACTGTAAATAACGCGTCAAGATAAGAAAAGGTGCAAACATAAGTCTCTAGAGATTTTCAAAATAAATCTCATGAGATTTCGCACAGTAAACAATGTGTCAGAATGAGAAAATGTGCAACCATAAGTCTCCAGCGATTTTCAAAATAAATATCATGAGATTTTGCATAGTAAACAATGTGTCGGAATGAGAAAATGAGCAATCATAAGTCTCCAAAGATTTTCAAAATAAACCTAATGAGATTTTGCACAGTAATGAAATGTGAATAAAAAAATTAATAATTTAATAATTAACTGAAACTAAATTTTTATAGCAAAGAGATCTTGATCAATTGAGTTATAAATCAATCGACTAAAATGATTGAAAAAGTCTGATTAAAATTAAATTGATTTAAAATTATTATTCTCTTCCCTTTCTTCAATCAAAGGGAGTTCTACATTGCGGAAATGTTACCAGAGCTTACAACAACAAAGCCTTTCACGCGGTCAAATTTAAACTGAATACATAATTAATATAAGATTATTAATTATTGTAGTTCTAGATGATTTAATGTAAAGAAAAATATGAATTCATTTAGCAAGAAAGATTAAACTGTTTTAATTTGAGACAAGGTTCAAAAATATTTGCTGGTTTTTGTCAAATGTGTCCTTTTTTTTAGACAATTGGGATGCATCCTAACTTCAAAACACCAAATTTAACTTTTGGACCTTTTTACACAAATTCCTTAAAATTTCTCAAGGTGGCTCAATGATGCTATGATTAACAACCGCCTAATTAAAGGCAAAGAATCTCACATTTTACTTTTTTGTCATTGTCGCAAGTTCATTTCCTCGGTAATACACCCCGGAACTACATACTTTATTCAGACCTTTTAAGAAATCTCATGACAATTTAAAAATAAATTATGGTCCTGTACTACCTTACCTATGAGCTTTTATTAATTAATCAATCGAAATAAATTAAGATTTAATAAATCTCTTACCAGAGAACAAATCTTCATAACTTGGAATTATCAATCGATATTCCTGATCCAGATTCTCAGAATGAACCTAATTATTGAGTTGGCACACTTTTCCTAACATAAAGACCTTGTAGAATGTAGAAATGACATAACTCCATATCGCATTCAGCATACTTCTGAGTTCCATTTTTTCCTTTTTTCAATTTAACATCGTCTTCAGTCAATAAGCTGAACTGTCCAGTTGATTTTTTTTTAATGATTACCTAAAAATGAACAAATATTTTACAAAGAAACAAGCTCTATTAAACTAAACTAGTATATGGCACAAGAACAAAGATACTTATCTGAGGAAAAACTGATAAGATATCTCTCTTTTCCTGTACAATAAGAGAATCGCTGGTCCTTAAATTCACTATAATTAATCACAACCCGATATGATCATTTTAGATAAAAAATATTTCACACGGGAAAAAGAAACTCTTGCGTGAATACCGGAATCCCTTTTGGGAAAAAGTTGTTTCTTTTTGCCAAAAACAACTTTTTAATGTGAGAGGGGAGGTGTTCTGTCGCCACAAAATTCACACTAGGGAATTAGGCTGCTAAAACCCTATCACTAAATACTCACTAGGCTAGTGAGACTTCAGAGCGGTAAAATTGAAATTACCTAGCAAAGATTAATTTGAATATTTACTTAAATGGTTGACTTGCAAAGATCGAAATAATTAATAAATAAGTCTTGACTAATTGACATGAAAATCTCTCTCTATCCTATTGAAATAGATAGTAAGTTAATTCTTAAGTGGTAGTATATGAAACGCGCCGCCAGCTAAAGATCAAACGTCGTACCGCGCAGCTAAGTGGCATTTCAAGGTTAGAATCATATGTCACAGGCTATTTTTAGTATCATTAATGGGCCTAGGCGCCGACTAGACGCGACATTTAGTGGACTTAGGCCCTTTTACCCAAAAATTGTCGCGCCGTCGAGAGTCGTAAAAGTCAAGCACTTAAGATTATTTATGGGAAAATTTCTCTTGGGAAAATCGAATTGCGCCTTAATTTCGGTAGGCGGAGCAAAATGACCTTCCTTACCATAGGTCCAAGTGCCATAAAATTAATTGACGCCAGCGTTCTGATAGGCGTAGAACGAAAAGTGAGGGGAAATCTCCACCTTTCGGGGCGTAACTTAGCTATATAAAAACTGGCGCGCAGCTAAAAAACGTCAGATTTCCACCTCTCGCGAGCGCTCTTCTAAAACCGAAACTGCGATACTCGTCAGTAAAATAAATAACGTTCTGGGACTTAGAAATTTTCTCGTGAGCAATAAGAAGAAGTCCAAGTGCAGCGGGAAGTTATAACGCGACCGCGTTCGGACCGCGATCGGCCGTGAACTATAAACCTGCGAATGTACTGTATGTGAAATTGAATAATTGATTCTCCGTTGAGATGTCAAATTCAAACATTCACCTTTGTCATCTCTTAGAAGAATGGCGCGTTGACAATTATCACAGAGTGCGTATGTTGAAAATTTATCGTTTTGTTGACAGATGGATTGAGATCCATATTTACCTAGCTGATCAGGATATAGTTAAGGTTAGCATTTCGCCAGAAAGTGCTGTGAATTATCTCCAACATTTATCATAAGTGATTTTTGAACGCGAACGAGTGTGTGCGGGAATCTGATTCGAGTGTAAATCTATTTCGATAAAATAATTGTTTGAAACATGACATCATAATAAATCCTATTCATGTGATTTAGAATCCAGTGTCTGATTTTATTTTTGAATCAAGCCCAGTTCCCTCAGTATTTGTTTCAACGAATCGGCGACAGCAACGAACTCACAACAGACGGCCAATCAGCGTTGGCATTGAAAGAAGCCATTTTGCAGACCACAGCGCAGGGCCGTTACAGTATCAATAAAGTGAACCTTCAGCATTAGATCAACTGATATGCAGGTGGAGCAACTAAAAAAGTTTACTGATTTCTATGCTAGCAGTGCTACCAACATCAGACGCGCCTTTTTGAAAACAATTACTTTTTATTTATATGCCAGCTCGTGACGCACAAATCTGGGAACACCATACAACAATTAATAAAAAAAGGATTGAATATTTTTTCAAGATCAAGCTATTAATTTTCTTATAGATAATAAATTACACATTATGAAGAAATGAAGATAAATCATATTATTAATTTTGTTTTATTATAAAAATAAATCTTTTTTTGAAACTGCACCAGGGACATGCCAGACCGGGAAGTTTTGACTGTTTGAACAAGTGTCACCGGAAAAATATAATATAAAGATTAAAGAATAACCATAAATAGTGGTCATTATTTCTAGGCATAGAAATACTATTTTAGATAATATTTATATTTAAAAGTGAAACTCATTTTTTTTTAAATACCAGGGACATTGAATTGTGCACTTGGCGTTGAATCACCCATATACATAATTTTAATCAATTTTACAAAAAATTTAATAAATAAACTGTCACGTTCCATGACGTTTTTAATAAATATAGTAAATATTATTATTAAGAATATCGAAATCCAGCCTATTGTAAACTTATTGGTTATATACGAATTACATGTGGAAAGCCTTATTATCAAATTATGTAATCGAAGGAAATATGGGAATGACGTGTACTGATTTTCTCTCGGATCTATAGCTAGCTTATTACGAGCATGTATTTGGAATCCTCGAAGTACAAGAGATCGAACACAAACATAGGGGAGAGACGGAAGGAGAGCCCGGTCGAGATCGACCGGAGGTATACCAAAGAGTCTGTATGAGTGACTAACTGTATTCACACTCACACCTTAACATTCAGAAGGAAGACCTGAGGTACAGGAAAGAGTCTGTATGACTCACGTTCTGAAGGAAGACCTGAGATATACCAAAGAGTCTGTATGAGTGACTAACTGTATTCACACTTACACTTTAACATTCCGAAGGAGGACCCGAGATCCAGGAAGGAGACAAAGGGATTATCGCACTCTATCCAACTAATGTAGCTAATAGGTATAAAAACCCCAAGAAATAATGGGAAGCAGTTCAGTTCATATTCAGTTTTTCTTCGACCTACGTGCGTGTAAGTTCCAGTTCTCTTCGAATTACGTGCAGTAAAAGTGTTTGCAACCAGCTACTCTGCTTAAAGTGCGGATCAGTTTTTTTTCGCCGAGTCTTGTCGGTTCCTAGCCTCAGTTACCCTGCTATCTATTTTAACCGAGAGAAAGGGACGTAGTCATTCCCTAACCACGAAACATAAGTGAAAAACATTAAACCAAAAGGATCGCTAAGTTGCATTTGTAATAAATTCCATTTTTACCACATCTAGTGTATTCTCATTGACCTCCTCATCCCCGTTTGAGATCTCTAACGAGAACTCAAACAAAACGAGGATTTAGGAAATAAAGGGGTATGTTTTGTTGTTTGTGACATAACAAAACATATAATTAAATAAAAAGCAAACAAAAATTCAAAAAAAGTGCTAGCAGCGAAAATCGAACCCGCAACCCTCCGTCTATAGACCTAATAGGCTACCGCCTGAGCCACCGGGGCAGTTGAAAGTTGTTTGCGCTGTGAACTTACGAGCTGCTTGAAATTTTTCAAACTCGTTTTTCTCAAAATTTGCCAAAAAGCGTATCGCAACTGTTTTAGCAAATTAAAAGTTGGGTAATAATCTATCATTAGGGAAAATGTAAATCAAAACAAGAAGCTCCACGTCTGGTTCTCCCTTTGTTAGGCACACCGAATTTGTGTATAACATGACATCCGAATTTTGTTTAATAATTAAATAATTAGGAACGTGTTTCGAAATTACAGACCATTTCTTAATATGAGAAAAATATTGTACTGTCCACGATATTGACTGTTCAAAATTTCTGAGGATCTACTAATAAGCTAATACATGAATAAAAATGTATAAACTTTACCTCCAAGAGTGCCTGCTGATGAAGCTTTTGTTTGTGGAGATGAAGCTGTGCATAATCCATTCCTCGACTGACAGTTTTTCTGACCTTCAACTGCAATAAATATAACAAAATGAACTAAGAGTGATTTAAAATTATAGAAATTTCATCGCCATCCGAAATTACAGTGGTTGACGTAACAAACTTATCGCCCAAAATAAATCGTTTACAGGCAGCTTAGTAAATGCATAGGCACAAATATAGAAAATATTTTTTTAAAAATGAGTCCACGTAGGCGACACGCGCCTACAAGGAAGAGTTTTGTAGCCTCACTTCTTCCAGTTCTACACGGAAAGAAGTTTGAGTAAGCGGTTCTCTCAGTGCGTGGAAAGGCTGTGCCAAACGCTAGGAGAGCGGCGCACCCACGAACTGACGTACTGACTTAACGAAAACCGTTCGCTACTTTGTGAGTTCTTTTATTTATTTGCAAGTGGTTATCGAGGTGGTGTTTTCGTGTTGAAAAATGGATGACTTTTTTTATAAAGTACGATTTCCAGCATCTGAGGCATCTTTTCGAATGTAAGTATTTCATAAAACATATATGTTTGCCGTTTTGAATATGTGCACATAACCTATAAATTGCAAAGAGCATAATGCAATTTTTCAAAAAGAAAATAATTTGTATATAACTATAGTTATATACAAATTATTTTCTAGAAAAAAATATTGGAATATTTTTTCCTACAGAATGCAAGTTTTAGAAAACCCAATAGTATTTTGAGTGACTAGATTATACTGCGTAAAATTAGAAATTTTGGAGTTGTTATCTTGTACGCAAATAATGCCAGTTTTTATCATAGTGTGTGACTTTTTTACTTTATTAATGATCAGTTTGAATGTGTTTTACTAATTATTCGTTTGAATGTGTTCAATTGTATTTTATTTTTCTTATTTAGCTCGTGATGTAAATTTTGGTCATATTAAAAGAATCACCAGAACTCATTCAATTTGTTTTGAAACATAATTTGCACAAAGAAATTATGGCACACAATTCTATTCAAAATGAAAACATTGCCTTTGAACACATGGACATTGATAATGTTTTGGAAAGTTCGACCTCCAATAATGTTGATGATATCATGAATGGGAACTATTCCACACACACAAAACGAAACGAATATGATTGAAAATTCAGGTACCTATAGAATTATTGTAAAGTTGCGAAAACTAAAAAAAATTACAAATTTGAAATTCCTTGGACCAAGTGCAGATGCGACACTTGAAGTTGCAGAATCTTTCAGGGACGAAATGCGTTGTTTTTTTAGGAGAATTTAGGCGTTACGTATTTTTTTGATTTGCAAAATAAAATTTCCTACGAAGTGATGCGTATTTGAATTTTGTGCTTTGTTTTTCAAAAAACCTCAATATTGTTGTTTAAACCCCTATAATTTTTGGCCTAATTTAATATATTCGTCGTTTTCTTTCTGATTCTAATAGCGTTTATGATCTTTCAAAATCCGACTGAAAATTCAAAAAAGGTTCAGAATGAACAAAATGGTGGCGGTTTTTCTGAAAAGATTAAAATTCGATTTTCTTAAAAAACCCTCACTTATATTTTTGGCCAAATTTTTTTTTTTTTTTGAATTTATATTTTTATAAGGAAGATATCTTGTAAGTTTCATGTGGGCTAAAGAACTTTTGTGGGCAGGAGAATTTTTTTTATAAACTCGAATTTTCTAATTTTTCTCGCAAACAATGACAGATATGAAAAAATGTTAAGACAAAATTTTGCACGACTAAAAAAGTTCTATGAAAAATGCCTCTTTTTCGCGATATACTGCACCTTTTACGAGAAAAATTCAAAAATTACATTTTTATGAACAAAAATTCTCCCGGCCTCAAAAATGGTTAAGCCCACATAAAGATGATACAATATCTTCCCTATATAAGCAGAAATTGTAAAAAAAAATACGGGTAGAAATAAAAAAGTTGGAGTTTTGCAAAAAAACTTTTTTACTTTTTTCTTCAAATTTTGAAAACATCACAAAAATATTTTCTGGAAAACCTCACCTTCTTTATTCTTCCTAATATTGTTGAAAAATTTCTGCTAATAGAAGAAAGGCATCCTATCAGTTTTATGCGGACTAAACCATTTTTGAGACCGGAAAAATTTTTTTTCTACGAATGTAATTTTTGAATTTTTCTCGTAAATGGTGCAAGATATCGCAAAAGAGTGAGAGGTATTTTTCATAGAACTCTTTTAGTCGTGCAAAATTGTGTGCTAATAGTTTTTCGTACCTGTCATTGTTTGCGAGAAAAATTAGAAAATTCGATTTTATGAACAAAAATTCCCCTGCCCACAAAAATTTATTTAGCCCACATAAAACTCACAAGATATCTTCCTTATAAAAGTAGAACTTTAAAACAAAATTGGAAAAAGTGTACGTTTTTTGAAAAATCGACTTTCAATATTTTCAGAAAAACAAAAAAAAATCAGAAAGAAAACGATATGTATCTCAATTAGGTCAAAAGTGATAGGGGTTTAAAGAAATAATTTGGAGTTTTTTGAAAAATAAAGCACAAAATTCAAATACGCATAACTTCGTAGACATTTTTTTTTGCAAATTGGAAAAATACGTATCGCCTAATTTCCTTTAAAAAAAAAAAAAAACATATTTCTTCCCGAGATATTCTGCGACTTCAAGTGTAGAACCTGCCTGATGATTTGAAATGGATTCGGTCCATGACTTTTATTTTCTGCTGGATATTCAAGAGTAAAATGTTTACAATACTAATTATTTTCTACAAAAAATTTATTTTTGCTGCAATAGAGTTTTGTAAACTACAAACATGTCTCTTGAATGTTTCAAAATTTTGTCAAACTTAAATATTCAAAGCATCTGGATTATAACGAATTGAAGAATATAGTAATATTCGATAGAATCAAAGACAATAACATAAATTACACGTAAGTTTCATCATGATTGACAAATGAAAAATAAAAAGACAAAATTAAAATTAATAAATGTTACTTTTATGCTAGTATAATAGTTTTGCATTCCAGTATAATGGTATTTGGCTGCTAACAGGTATATGTTTACTATTCAGTGGGAGATGTGACTCGAGAATGGTCAAATTCGTATGAAGAAAGATCTAAACTACTCTTGTCAACTATAGGAAGAGAGAAAGAAAAGAAAGAAAGAGAGAAAAGAAGAAAACAGACTCGGTATTAGAAAAGTATTTAGGAAGTTTTTCGTGTTTAAATCCACCGCTTGGAATAACATTGGTAAGCATAATTTTCGTATATGTTATACCACTATCAATGCAGTAGACTAAAACAGTTTTTAAATCATTTACGTGTATTTAAAAGCAAATAGTTTATTATGTGTGTTAACATTTTGAAATTATTTATAATTTAATAGCTCGAATCAGACTTCAATAATATTTTTGAATAGTTAGCGAAAAAACAGAAGATCCTTGACATAACATTTGAACCGCCAATTTACTCCTCATTATTCATTAGTACTTGGCCCGAAACAGCTTCGCAAATAAGCCCTTTTTCCTTAAAATCTAAAATAAAAGAAGTTAAGGAATTTTTAAAAACTCAAAAGGAGTTTATTGATCAAGGTATTAGTTTCTTACATTTCCACCATTTGCTTAGGGGTAGCTGGTATACCACGTGGAGACTTTACTACTTTTTACTCCCCCCCCCCCTGAACAAACGTGGACTTTTGCCGGACCCCCTCTCTTCTCTGTCTACGTGGATTTATTTCATATTTTATGAAAATATGAATATTCTTAGTATTCAAATGCTACGAAACCAAAAGGAGCTGTATGAATTGGCTGAAAATTCGGTTTTTCTTGAAAATATAAGCTTTATGGTGCAAAGTAGTAATACGATACTGGTGTTCTTGGATGAGGTAAAATGGTGGAGTAGGAGCAGAACTGGGGGTAGTTAGATCGCAAAGGTTTTATTCCAACAGGATGGGGGGGAGGGATGTCTTACTGGGGCACCGTCCAGAAACTGAGTGGCTTCTGAGATGTCATGCAGTCCAGCGGGAGGGGTCGAGGGGGACAGGAGGTCTCTCTCTGGGCCACCGTCCAGAAACCGAGTGGCTTCTGGGATGCCGTCCAGAGGGAAAGGAGCGTGGAGAGAGGAGGTCTCTCTCTCTGGGATACCGTACAGAGACCGAGTGGATTCTGGGATGCCGTCCAGAGGGAGGGGAGCGTGGAGGTCTCACTCTGGGACACCGTCCAGAAGCCAAATGGCTTCTGGGATGCCGTCCAGAGGGACGAGAGCGTGGAGAGAGGTCGCTCTCTAGGACACCGTCCAGAAACCGAAGGGCTTCTGGGATGCCGTCCAGAGGGAGGGAAGCGTGGAGAGAGGTCTCTCTCTCTGGGACACCGTCCAGAAACCGAGTGGCTTCTGGGTTGCCGTCCAGAGGGAGAGGAGCGTTGAGAGAGGTCTCTCTCTGGGACACCGTCCAGAAACCGAGTAGCTTCTGGGATGCCATCCAGAGGGAGGGGAACGTGGAAAAAGGAGCTCGTAGTTGGCTAGCTTACTGTCGTTGGTGAAGTGGGACGTCGGTTGAAGAAACTGAAGTCGGAAAAATAAGGATTTTAAAAGACACTTTATTTCCTGAGGCGATGTCGAGCCTGTGACGGCTCGACGGATACTGATCTACACGGCCAAAACGGGCCCTTT
>JBAGKK010044121.1:0-10374 GCA_037177015.1 Euceroptres primus | reverse complement strand
CACTACAAAGATTTGGATTTTTTCGTAAAACCAAGTGATATTCTTTGGCCTTTGACTCAATATTGTGGCAAATCTCCCTTATGCAACTATTGCTTATTATTTAAACAATTTGAATTGACAAATGCATAAACTTCTTTGTTTTGAATACGAATATTTTGTCTTTTTAGTAGATTCAACTACAAATATTGTGTGGAAGGTGCTTTCCTGTAATAATTTTATGCCAGATAACAGTTTATAATTGTTTAAACAAATGAAATGAACATTTCAAAGATTTAAATCGATAGTTTTCTATTAGATAGAATTTTGTAATCGTAATCCCGTTTACTGTTATGAGTCATCATTATGAGGATAAACAAGCAGGGCTTGTGCTTCCGGAAGCAATGGACTCTAGGTCTTTAGGAATTCGTTCCTCAAACTGCTTAAATAGGGGTCAGTAGAAACCAGCAAGAAATGGAGCACATCTTCTATCATACTAATCAGAGATGATTTTCTGGTGTTATTTTCTCTGCACCGTTTAAAATCTTCGTTTTTAACCTCTTGGGCTTCTTCGGAAAGTTGCTCGATATGTATCACGAAAGAAGCAATGATTTTTGCACCGTGAATGAGAATTTTGTGTACTGAAGCAGGCATATGTAGTGTTTTACATAAATTTCTGCCGTCTCACTAGCAAGGTTGTGAAACAACTAGGTGCCTAGTGCTTTACTGCATACCAAAAGTTACAAAGTAATGTAAAAATTCTTTAGCAGTTGTTATCAATTCCAGTAATTTCAGAGATTGTTTCAAAATTGTTGATAAACTTTCTTGCTGTATTCCCGTCGTTAGTAGAACCAGTTCCTTGTCTTACTACATCGACGATTAGACCGAAGCGTTTGCGATTTTTTTTTTGTATAGTTCGTTTTGTATCTTCGGAAATCGCTTTCTGGACATCTGTTTTGACTTACCACTGCTTAAATGGCAATCTATAAGAAATGTATAGTATGCATTCCATGAAACGGATCCATGCATGCAAAGCTTGTAACCCATGATTTCGGTCAATCATGGTACACATTAGATCGTACTCTACATTATAAACAGTATCAATGATTGCTATTTAACCTGCTCTCAATCGTTTGATTTGCTTTTTAATGTTCTGCAGTTCATTTAAAATTCTATCTTTTGTCTATGGTGCAAAATGGAATGATATAGGCAAGCAAGAGTTGGAAGTGGAAGTTCGAAGGTTTTCCCAAACTGTTATCGATTCGTCTGCGGATTGAACAGAAAACGGAACCATTGTCATCAAGAATAAACTTGAAGTAGAACTTTCCTTATTTTCTGATTTATCTTGATAAGGATTTATTCCGAATGTCCCATCGCAACCGTACTCAATTTTTTAATTTTAAGTTCTTTCCATAATCAGGTGGATCCTTAATTTTCAATATTCTTTCAGCTGTATGGTTCAGTAATCCTTGAAGTTGTAGAGTAGCACCTGTTTCATTAATTTTAACTGTCGAAATTGATGGATAGCACTTCGTTTTGGTATTTGCAATTTTCTTATACGGAGGAAGAACGTCAACATTTTCTCTTTTAAACATTTTCTAAGGGGTTCGTATTTATTTTTGGACAGTTTCGAATCTGTATAAAGTGCAAGTGCTTCGTCATCCGTAAATAGCATCGAATTTGTAGCTTGTGATGTTCCCGCTTCTGCTTCGTGCACTTTTAATTCTGGTCTTCTTTCACTCAAAACGCCTTTTTTAACATTACGAATTGCATTTTTTTGGTCTAAAGTGCGCAAGTTCTTAAATAAATCAGTGTCCTTCTCTGAAATGGATCCTTTTAATGCTTCTATCATTTTCTCTTTAAGTGATTTTCCCTCTAAGCGATTCAGCAGATCCTCGACAGTTTTGGAATTTGATTCAAATATGATATCAGAGAATTTTGGATTTTTTATTTGGATAGAATCCATGTTTTCCTTATTAATAAAATCAATAAGGTGATGATCGCAGGAAGCAAATAAGGATCGCAGAAAACAATCGAGAGCTTAACTAAGCATGTAGCGTAGGCAATGTTAGTCAGCAGGATTATGCAACTCAAAGGAATATCAAAAACAATTGAGAATCGCAGGAAACAAATAAGGATCGCAGAAAACAATCGAAAGCTTAGCTAAACATATAACGTAGACAGAAAAGCACCTTCCACACAATATTTGTAGTTGAATATAATATTAAATAATAATATAATGTTAATATTATATTAATATATTAATATTATATTAAAATATTAATATTATATTAATATATTAATATTATATTAATATAATATTTATAGTCGAATCTACTAAAAACCCAAAATCAAAACAAAGAAATTTATACATTTTTAAATTCAAATTGTTTAAATAATAAACAATAGTTATATAATGGAGATTCGCCACAATATTGAGTCAAAGGCCAAAGAATATCACTTGATTTTACGAAAAATTCAAATCTTTGTAGTGAAAACTGACAAAGTTATGTCTTTGTTAATTAAAATTGTTTAAGTTATAAAAAATAGGTGTGCAACGAAGATTTTCCACAGTATTAAGACAAAATCAAAGCTAAATTAGTTTGCTTTAGGCCAAAAACGAAATCTCTGAAGTGAAAACTGACAAAGTTATGCATTTGTTAATTAAAATTGTTTATATAATTGAAAGATGTTGTGCAATATCAAGTTGACACTGCAAAATACTACTTACAAGATATTTGCAATCACACCTGCATTTTAAACGCATTATATTCATTAAATAATAACCGAAATGTTTTTTTTTATAACATTTGTTTAAACAATGACTATATATTATTTGCATTTGTTTATTTTTTAATTACACCTTATTTTTCACACATTTCCTGCAAAAAATATCAGTTTCAAGGATCAAAAAGGAGCTAATTCTGCACAAAACACATTTATTAACTAAATTGTTCATAATAATATAAAAATATTGTTTAATTAATTAATACCGCTGGAAGTTATTTCTATAGAGTTGTTTCACTCGTTCTGTCTATTAGAGCGTCATTAAAATTTTGTTGACAAAATGGTGCTGTCAAAAAAAAAATTTTTCTATCTTTTTTCTTATATAAAAAATTTTGAAAAGCCTTTTTCAAAAGACGGCCTCGACCAATCTGTGGAAAATTTTATTAGCTTTGATTTTCAAAAAACATTAAAATTATATTAAAATTGTGGCCTGTAGACTGATTTTCACAGAGACACCTTTTTTGGCCTACGGTGTGGAGCCCGCTGCGCCGCAAGGAGATCGCTAACTCTTTTCCGAGTGTACTCAAAGTCGACTGGTGATTCCCAAGCAATTTTCCCCTTGACATGGAGCCTCTTACCTGGGAGGTAACCAGCCTCTTTACTGCAAATATCGCTCACTCTACATCCTTTTGCCATATTCCCAACATTATCACGCATCAGCAGATGTATCCGGATTTTTTCAATACCCCATATCTGTTAATTTTAATGCTATTGCATCTCCTGTGTGACTACCAGAAAATACATCAACGTTCAATGCAGCACTGCGTCTTTTGAAATGATCGTCTAACAAATGTACAGTCAAACTAATAAAACTGTAGTGTGTTCCTTTACAGCTCCAAATATCTGATGTTAATGATACCCATTCTACACCCGATAAAATAACTTTCACTTTTTCTTTTCCTCTGTTGAACATATCTGGTAGAATTTTTGTTAAAACATATTTCCGACATAGTATTTTATATTGCGATGTAGTTGCAAATAATAATCTTCGAAATCCTCTTTTTTCTATTACTCATAGCGGTTCATTATACAGCTATCAATTCTCTAGCAAGGTAATGTAGCTTTACTGCCTCGGGATGATTTATATCCCAAGTTGATGGAACTGAAAGTGTAGGACTGGGAACATTGTCATATTCGTGGCATTTTTGCATTCAATCAAGTATTCGACTAAACACAAAATCTGTCAGACACTCAGCTTTTGCATAACCATTACGTGAAACTATAAACTCAGCATTGAATAAACTGCATTTTATTCTTAAACAGTCTTCGCGTTTTTCAATAATTTCAAATAAACGCCACGATTAATCTTCTTCGTTATTCATTTTTTAAAAGAGTATACTCTATAACCGGTAATACCGCACTTTACAGAATCACAGATATTTCTTACTTGAGCTTCTGCTCTTGACTGACCGCATTTAACAGGGAGTCAAGTGCACGAGAAAAAACCAGTTTCAGTGAAATAGTAAACAAAACTTACAAATTTTGTAAGGGTCAGCTTTTGGGATCACTGACTTAGGGATGCCGGATGCTTGGATGCTAATAAAGTTAATTACAGAAAATAAATCTAGCAGGCACTTGTCTACTTGACCTTCGACAGATTTGATGATCCGTCTGAAATTCTTTTCTTCAGTGTACTCAAGATATTCGGATAAATAAACCCGGAGTAATTCTGCACATATAAGCCCAAGATTCAAAACTTTTGCTCATGTAAACCGTAAAAAATTGGAATTTCAAATGTTTGCACTCTGCCACAGCTCAGTCTATTGAGCGTTGTTGCACGAGCCCTCGCCCCCGTCATCACATATTTTTGACATGTACCCAAACCCATTCGATTGCACCCCAAATACGCTCCATCGCACCACAAACAACAAATTTTGCGCCACAAAACTGTAGGAGTGTTAAGTACAAGTGTAAGGTGGGGGGGGGGCTGGTGGCGACGCTAGCCCCCCCTTTCGAAATTGGCATTTCTAAATACGGGAACTGGAAAAGTTTTAAATGCACTCCATCGCACCATTGGACCAGTAAGGCAACGGAGTTATTGAGAGCGCAAAGTGGGGAGGAGGTGGTGCAATTTTCGTCAAAAATGAACAATTTCAAATTTTCTTTTCGCTAACTTTTAAAGTTTCAAATGCACTCCATAGTACCACAGATTAAAAATTTTGCGCCAAAAAATTGACAAAGATACAAAATGGTGGGGGGGAGGGCTAGTGCAACGCTGGTGTTAAAACACCTATTAGGCAATCATAATGATATTTTACTGTCGAAACATAATCGTTGTGAAATGCGCTCTGTTGCACCATCGAAAATTTTCAAATCGAATCCAAAATGGGAAAGATATTAACGCCTTAACACCTGAAGCAAGTGATAATCCGTGATAGACCGAAGTCCCAAACTTGAAGAAAATTAAATCTACAATAAACTATTTGATTCAATTTCAAATGCGCTCAATTGCACCAGCAGACAAAAAATTCTTACTTTAATAGAACTCCGGAGAATACAGATACTTTCGGTGGGGGGGGGGCTAGTCACACGGTTAACGTTACTGGAGTCCTAACTAATATTTTTTCTGTTCTTTGGCGCATTCAAAGGCACTTCAACTGTGCTCCATCGCACCACCAAAAAATTCAATTCCGCTCAATTACAAGTACCGATAACAAGGTACAGGTATAGGTTATCATTTCATAATCAAGTATATTGAATCAATAATAGTAGATTGCGTGACAAGAGGAGAAAGACAGCGATTGCCGATGAGTGTGAAAGGTTGCCGCACGAGCGAAGCGAGGGCGGCATTCACACGAATCGAGCCATTGCCTCTCCCCTTGTCACGTACTGTATTTTTCACAACAACCGGGCTGAAAGTTCGGCTTTTCGATAAGTTACCATAAATTTACGGAAATTTTAAAATTATGGTAATTTATGTATATTTAGAAAATCAATGGAAATTTATGAAATTTATAGTGATTTATGAAATTGACGGAAATTTTTGGAAATTTGTTGTAAATTATGAAATTTTTAGAAATTTATGAAATTTTTGGAAATTTATGAAATTTATGGAATATTATGAAATTTATGAAAATTTATGATCTCACGAAAGAAAAACTCAAATTCGGTTTCTTCACTAGAGAGGTAAAGCGATGACGTAGCGTAAGTAAATAGGTCTGAAATTGGTCACTTTCGAAGCACTATACAGGCGTCGGAAGTCGAACTTTCGGATGGGTCGTTGTGAAAAAAATTTTACTTCTTTTATGACAAATATTTAGAGAGAGAGGGAGAGGGGGGGGGAGAATAGGTATACGTTACATAAAGATGTATAACTATAGCTAGCGTCGCACGCCATGTGTTTCAACGTTCACTCGAGAAAGAGAGAGAGAGAGAGAATAGTTATACACTACATACAGTTGTATAACTATAGCTAGCGTTATCGCTCTCTCTTTGTGCGACATTCGTTATACACTTACTATATACACTTCCGTAACGCTTTTATTTAACGCTTTTCCGTGACGGAGCTAGTCTATCGGACAATAATGAAAAAACTGCTGATACTTCTACTCTTATAGCTTACAGAATAATTGGCATAATTTATGACATATAAAATTTCCATTTTTTTAAAGAAATACTTAGTACTTACTTTCACATGTAAAAAAATTTTAATAAGATCGAGATCGGTTGAATTAACGAAGATATTGAAAATCCTTAAAAGTGACTAGAGAATTACTGCATATATTTATTTATCTGGTACTTTTGGTTAGTAAAGTAAAAAAAAACCAAATTTTCTTTTTATAAATCGCTTCATTTTGGGGTGCATAATATCGTTTCAAGTTCTGTGACAGAATTTTTGCCCGGTTACCCGGAAAATTTTTTGAAAAAGGAGAATAAAATCATATACCTTTGGTTTGTTGCTTTCCTGTGCATCGTAGAGGAAAAATGCATTACACAAAAAGGAAGTAGATGAAATTCTGAGAACAACTAAAAAATGTTTCAAGGACCAATAGTTTAAAAGTTATTGTCTTTCCAGAAAACCAAATTTTTTCGAATTTTTTCCAAATATCACAACATTTTTTTTGTTTCCGTGCAACTCGGATCCGGGATGTCACACGTCAAAATGGTCCAGAGGTGACTCAAACTAGATGTTATAATCTGTAATAAAAGAAAAAAAAGAATATCTTAACTTTAATAGATCACAAGTTATCTTCTCTCAAAGTTGACCCTTTTGGGCCTATTTTTGGGGTAAATTACATGAGTTCAATTTTTTCAAAGTAGCTTCATTTTTGCATGAATTGACTTTAAAGGTGCCAGCGGATGAATGAGAGTACATGAAATTACATGTAATTTAAAAAAAGAATGTTCTAACCTCATTAGTTTCCGATTTACAGTCTTCCAAAAATCCCGTTTTTTTTTCATTTTTTAGCTGAAAATCAGAAAACTGTGTCTTTTGGTAAAAGCTCATTTCCTAGATGTCACAGGAGAGAGTTCTATGTAGATAAATTATAGTGGGTTAAAATCTGCGTAAATTAAAAAAAAAAAGAATGTCCTAGCCCTAATAGGTCACGAGTTATGACCTTGTAACTTGGATCCTTTCTCTATACTGATACTAAAGTGCATCGTTGAATGCAACTATGGACATTTTTTGAAATTTTAGTGGCTCAATTGATTAAAAATGAATAGTTAAGTCATTTCTTATCAATGAACAAAAAATTACTTAAACAAATGGGTCAGTATAAGTCAGGAATATCAGGATCTGCAAGTGGTCGTTCGATTTTAGGTAAACTTTGTGAATTTATAGTGTTATATAAGAGACATTTAGGGTGCTGCCCCCGCGCTTCTCTCCCAGTGTCGCACAGTCGGGAAAGAGCACATTTATGCACATTAATGTTATAAAGAAACTACTGAAAACGAAACTCATTTTTTCGTTATTTGCAATGATTAGCTACTTAAAATCCATAGCTTTTGTATGAAATACGACAGATTCTAATTTTCGATTCCAACTAGTTAAAAATAGCCGACTTTCAACAATTATTTGAACAATTTTTGTAAACAAATACACATTTCGGCCATTTTTTCATGATTTTGTTGCGTAATCAACTAAGCCTTTTCATAAAATAATGTCGAAATGTGAAATTTGTGTATAGAAAATATTTACATTAAAATAAACAATTTTTGCAAACAGTTTTTTAAACAAAACAAAATTATAATTAAGAGATTTTGACGCTATGAAAAACATGACAGCCAGGGTTTTTGGCAAGACAGTACTAGTTCATTTTTAAAAAAAATTAGTCAATTAATGAAAAAAATGATCGCAATGTGTATTTGTTAACAAAAATTGTTTATGAACATTAATGTTTATAATTATTATGAACACTCAGAGAAAAAGTCGTTTCGAAACAAAAGTATCATCCTCTTGCCTGTTTTGTTTTGAGCTATGTGAATATCTTTTTTATCCAAACAAAATTATTTGGCTGCAAGATTAGGTGAAGTTAGTCGCATGATGATAATTTTTGCTGCAAACAATTGCTTTTGAGACAAATGAAAATCCTCTCAACCTCAAATTCACGTTTTGTCATTTTTAGTCTGAAATCTCGTTAAGGGTAAGGCTAATTTATATAATTATTGAAGAAAAGATGCCGCGAATAAATTGTTTTAATCCCTTTGCAAAGAGGAAACACAGTAGAGTCGATATAAAAAGCTTCGGTAAGTTTCACAATTTATTAGTGAAACGTTTTCCGTTGGCTCAGACAAATACATTTGTACCACATGTCGATTAGAAATCAAAAATCAGAGAGGCTCTTCTTTATTTGATGATGAAATAGAGCATTCACCTCAATCTGCTGAAGATTCTTCTGAAGAAATGAATTTTGAATTGGTTGAAGATTTTCCTCAATTTGATGACGACTTTTTTGAAGAGTTAGAAGGAGATGCCAAAAGGGAAAAAGATCTTTTTAAATTGAATGAAATCCTACAGTTTTTAGGGATTTCCTCCATTGTAAAGAGTAGAGATCTTCGAACAAAAATTGCACAAATTCAGAAAGTGATTGAGATAAAGGCAACTCTCAATGTACAATTGGGAAAGGTGTTTAAGTACATTGAAGTTGATACTAGTAATAAAGACAGAAGATTTAACCAACGAAATTAAGGAACAATTGAATAAAAAACCAAATAGATCCTATGCAGTCTAACTTCTGACTATGGTACCAAATGGTTGGGGAATTCGGAAAATAACATCTGAGTTTGGAGTGCCGTACAATTTAGCTGGTAAAGCTGTACAATTGCACACAAAAACTGAAATTGGATCATCCCCAAACCCTAGGCAAGGTAAAAAGTTATCAGAAGACACAGTTAAAATTGTTAAAGACTTTTACTATGAATGTGACGTGAGTCGACAATTACCTGGGAAAAAAGACTGTGTCTCTGTGAAACAAGACGATGGCTCTAAAAAATTGATACAAAAGCGTTTAATTTTAGGAAACCTGAAAGAATTTTATGCAAGATTCAAACAAAAGTTTGAGACTTGAAGTTTCCGACCTTGAAAATTGGCTTTTCAAAGTTTGCCAAATTGCGGCCTAAGGAATGTGTTTTTGCTGGCGCTAGTGAAACACATTCCATTTGTGTTTGCAAAATCCATGAAAATACAAAGTTATTGATTCATGGAGCAAATTTAAGTGAGCTTGTTGCTGAGGACCAAACTTTTGAGTTTTTAGCATCATACAAAACAATGTTGTCTTCAATGATTTGCGATCCTAAATTGCCTGCCTGTTATTTACGATTGTGTAAATCTTGTCCAGGCGTAGAACTCTTAATAGAAAAAGTGTGAAAGCTTTTTGAAAACAACTTTATTGAAAGCGTTACCTACAATGCCTGGACTTCGACAGATCATGCTTCCTTAGAAACTTTTTGCGATAAAAATGATTTATATTTAGAGAAACTCGCTAAACATCTGGTTGATCTTCTTAAATATGATTTCATTGCAAAGCGTCAAAGCCAATTTCTGAAGGACTCCAAAGATTCTCTTGAAGCGGGGGTATTTATAATACTCTTTGATTTTGCGCAAAATCACGAAACTGTAATTCAAGACGCAATACAGAGTGATTATTGGAATAAACAACAGATTACTGTGCATCCCGCAATAGTGTCCTTTAAACAGGATGACAAAGTTGTTTGTGAAAGTTATGCAATTATTTCGGAAGATCTAGAGTATAATACTAGCGCAGTTCATCTTTTTATGGAGAGAATTATAGCTGAGTTGAATATAAAGCACGCACAAGTTCGAAAAATAATTAATTTTACAGACGGTACAGCATCTCAGTACAAGAACAAGAGCAACTTTATCAATCTCGCATATTATCAGCGTGATTTTGGAATTGAGGCACACTGGAATTTTTTGCTACGTCTCATGGTAAAAATCCATGCGATGGTATTGGAGGAACTCTTAACCCTGCCGGAAATCTTGACGATTTCTAGACGATATCGTCTAGAAACACATCGTCTAGAATTGACTCTCTGCTAGACTATAACTTGACAATTTCTAGACTTAGAAGGTTCTCATACAGAATAGCTTTATGGCAGATCACTTTAGGGTATCACTATCACTTTAGGGTGATTTATGGCAGTCAGACC
>JBAGKK010044120.1:0-28682 GCA_037177015.1 Euceroptres primus | reverse complement strand
CTTTTATACCAAGTCTTATACTTGCTGTATATACCTATATATACGTGGTATAAATCTGGTATATATTTTCACAAGGGATAGTCTAAAGTTTTTTTCTTTATAAATCTTCCTTTGAATCTCACTTGTCCTGATATTCTTTTAACTTTTAACAAGAATCGTTGACATCAAGCTATTCAAATGCATATCACAGTTGTTCAATGATGGTTAGGTTTAAGTTGCGACGTTGCAAGATCTACGAGTCTGCCGCTGGCATAGTAATGGTGACTATACGTACACACACATACTACGAATTCTAAGCCAGTAGCATAAGAGGATTCTTGCGCTCGGTTACCGCGCCGCGACAACCGGTTATATCATAATATAACTGTAGTTATTAAACATTTTTTATACATATTTTTAAATTTTTTAACGATTTTTTAAATTAAAAACAATTTTTTTTCATATATTTTAATAATTTATTATTTTTTAAAACTGTTTTTCATTCATTTTTTAATAGTGATTTAAAGCTGAATATAATTTTCAAGTTATATTAATTTGGGCTGTTTTTTGGTGCCATATTTACCAACTTTGTGGATACCGGTTCCCTTGCAAGGGAACGTTTTTCCTAAACATAGCAATCAAATTTTGAGGCGATTTTCATCGTGCGTTCCTGCTTTCGGCATATTTTCTGATAATGACAGACAATCAAACTGACATAAACTCAATGACAAAACAAAAATGTATTGAACCGCAACATTCATGTATTATTGTCATAATAACTCTGTACGAGAAGTGCATCAGGAATGCAATATTTGAAGAAATTTAGTGTTTAATGAATTTTTATAAAAGTGGGTGTTTTTCAAATCGCTATAACTTCAGACCTATGTAAGATGGAGCATTGTATTTTTTTAGATTTCCAGGATATTTCACCTGTTTTCACTTACATTGTTACTATTCTTGTCTACAGTGTACAGGGAATTAGTTATTTCACAAAAACTAAAACTTTATTCCTTTTCAGTCTATTTTTTTTAGCAAAATATAATTTCAGCAGGCTGTAGCTCTTAAACTTTATGAGATATAACATTAACTTTTTTTAGTTTTACGGGAAATTAAATTTTTTTCTTACAACCTCAGAGTAGGTTGCACTCTAATGGAAAAATACTCAATAAGCTGATAAAAACTGAATTTTTTAAAAGACTTTTTTTTAAATTTTAATGGGTCCCGGATAAGCAAAGATGTTTAACGCCTAGGTACTTTTCGTCGTTTCTAAAATACTGAGTTTTAGCCAAAATAGCTCTATTCTGTAGTTGTTTTTACAAAAATACACATAATAATCTGAAATAAAGATTTAAAATGAAGTTTGTTCAGTAATACTGATGACATGGCTCAGGTGGTGAATACTTTGGATCGACGATCACGGAGGTTAAGCAGCCCTGTGTACGATTAGTACTCCTAGGGGTGTCTGCCTCTGTGATTCGCTCATAGCCGAGAGTTTTTCACTGCGATGGAGACATGTCAAGCGGGAGGTTTGACGTCGAGGGTATGTATATATAGTCGATAATATGAAATGCCTACATTGAAACTCGACTGTCGATAAACCGGCTATACTCGGGAAAGGTTTTCTGTAGTTTCCCTTTCGCCTGACCGAAAGTCCAGACAAATGCGAGTACTTCAAATAAAAAGTCGGATGCAGCCGCAACCCCTAAGCCAAGATGTGTGCAACCGTTGTCGAAGGCTGCATGACACCTAGGGATAGAGGTTTTTTTGCACGGTGATCTCGTTCGCTCCTGCCACTGCAGTCGGAAAACCAGAGGGTTACAAAAATGCGGAGAGCCGAAGGTCGGGATTCTACACGATGCACAGTGGTCCGGAACAGCTAAAAAGGCGGAAATAATTCTCAAAAGCAAGATTTTTCGATGAATTGTGGTATCTAGGGGTTTTGAGATATGGGGAATCTGAATTTTGCAATATCAGTGGCGTAGGTTACCGTCAAAAAGACTAAACATGTTTCTTTGAAAAAAACTGTTTGATACCCGTAGGTTTTGAAGGGTAAAAAATCCAAATTTTTTATTGACAGTAGCATAGTTTGCCTTCCTTATGCAGTGGGGTATTGGAGTTTTTAAAAAAATAAATAAAAACATCGTAAATTGTCAAAGAAATGGGTTTTTACGTGGGAGAAATCAAAATTTACCGTTAAGTGTAGTGTGATCCCTTACAATGGGAAAAGAGAAATTATTAATAAAATAGAGTAACAATTAACTTTTCGTATTCACTGAATTGTACCATTTATTTCTTATTTGTACTAACACAGCGCCAAAAACAACGCACACATTTAAACTTTGCAGAAAATAACAGGAAATATTTCTTTTGATATCACATATCACGGGAAAAACACTGCAGTGTGTAAAATATATGAACAAATAATACTTAGAAATAAACCTAAACAACATAGAATTTTATGTTTATTAAAACATTTATCATCACTTCTTTCAGTCTGAGTCAGATGCATCACAGAAGGTTGGAATTGTGGCAAGAAGATCCCAATAAGGGGTTTTAAGCATTTTGATTATTTCTTGAGATAAAGGTTTCTTCTTCTTGGTAATTAAAGGGGAAAATAAATTCACAATTACAGGGTCAGATGTTAGCAAAAGCCTGTTGAATAAATCATTGTTCACTATTGTGTAGGACAATTTTCTTGTGCGGTGGAGGCGGTATGCCCTTACGAACTTGGTTCGGCTCTCCTGAGCTTCCTCCGACAAGAGACCTGAAGGAATAGGGTTTTCCTATATAAAATGCCACCCATGAAGTAAAACCTCATGTACAGAGCTGGGGAGGTAATAACCAACTTCCATAAAGGGTTACGTACTACGTACAGCTCGGCAGTAGTACAGGTGTAATGCCGAAACAATGCAGCATCCACTTCAAATGAGCACCTTAAAACAGGTAAGATGGTTATTTCGACAAATTTCTCGGGGTCATCAAACGCCCTGCGCGCAGTGTTTCCATCTATTGTGTTACCCACACCACCTGACAGAGGAATACCTACAAGAAAGCCCATCTTTTCCCTCAATTTAGACTGAATTTTCTTCTTCTTCTTCTCCACTAACTTGTATTTTTCCTGTCCTCTAACTTGCCATGTGAGATTCGGCAACACTAATCTGCATCCTAGACCCATAATTTAAGAAAAAAATCGCAGCAAGGCGTGCAACGGGGATAAACCAAACTTAAGTGCTTAGGGGTTGATATGTTTCTCCTCAGCCGCTTTGGTATTGTTTAAAGCACTCGGTTTTGCACCGCAAAAATTACACTTGACGGGGCCCTTTGTTTACATACGCGCCTGGCACCGGATCTTCTTCCGGCCAGCCAGCACCTGTCTGCTCAAGCGGTGAGCGCGCGCGGTGGTCGACGCAATTCCCGACGTTTATCAATAAATACCGCTTGGGGGCGTGTATGGGCAAAAAACGCCGACTGCCCCTTGATGTACACACACTAACGACTCATACTGTCTAGGATTCACCCATGACATCTCGTAACATGTTTTTATAATTCAATGCAAATTTGACGTTTGTTGACTTCCACAAAAATTTCGTAGTGTATATTTGGGCGTCTTGGAGCAGCCGTCAGTGGGCTATATTCAACTTTCGGCTTAACACTTTTGTGAAACAAAACGTGTCCTTTAATTTGGTATATACATGTTAGCTCTTTGTGGGTTCTTAATGAGGTAAACGCGATAGGCTTAACAACCCAAAGTCACAGTTGCTTCAGAGTGCGCAACGCTGCTGTGGATACGTCATGTTTAGAAGAATTTTACGGGATTTCAGAGTTACGAAGGATAAAAAATATGGTTGGTTTGTGATGCCTTGTATATTTACGTGTGAAAAAAATACACAATTATACACCAATAACGACTTTCATATATTCTACTTATTTCCGCCTTTTTAGCTGTTTCGGACTACTGTGCGATGTACCGATATTCGAGGCCGCAGAAAAATGCATGTACTCTGGTTTTCAGGGAGACTCGGTGAGGTGGAATATAAGAGAATAACAATAGAGTCAGCATACAATAACAACGACAGTACAATGGGCGCAAAACCTACGTGCTAAAGAGGGATTAGGTTTTCCCACCATTATTAATATATCTATCTATCTTATTCAATAATCCCTGCAACGATTTTTTTCCTTATGGTCCCTAAATAATCTTGGAACATCACTGAAAAGATATCAAAAGAAAACAGAGAGGTTGGGACCCCTTGGGTTGAATTCAATCGTAGCTCACGGTGAGAGGTCTTCGAGGTCGCTGATTTTAAATTTAATGTCACAATTTTGGGATTAAAAATTAATTTAAAAAATAAAAAATATGCTTAAAAAATTACAATAACTACATCTACATTACATTAATAATGTTAATGAAAACAATAACAATAAAAATAATAACGTGTGCCCGCATGTGCAAGTGTGTGCGCTGCACGCGCCACGGCTGGGATCACAAGCCAGGCAGTTCCCTAATCCAAGCGTAGAATAAAGTGTAGGCATCCGCTAACGCTGGAGTTTGTAATGTGGTGATTTTCATAGATCACTTTTGTGAACTCACTTTCTCGGAATTATTTATTTGGACGTTGAATTCGCGATATTCGTTACTCGCTATTCGCTATTTCAAAAGGAGCACTCTTGATATTTTAAAAACGATTTTAATTTGTTAGATTTAAATGTATTTTTCATGTATCCCAGCGAGATGATTCATCTGACGGATCCCGCCGATTATTTATCACGAAGTAGACCCAAATAGTGGGGAAGGAGGTCGAGGATTATATCGATTTGACGGAATGGAAGATCTGGTAGTATTCGTATTCTCCCGCCAAGCCAAGTAGAGGGAAGTAGGATGCGGACTCGATGGACTACAGCTGGAGGGCGGAACTACTGTCCTGAGGACCTTGTGTTTAATCAAAAGTTTCGAATTGATTATTACGTTATAAATCGACATGTGAGATCAATTATCGATAGGTTATGGTCATTCCTATTGGTCAGATTAAATTCCGGACCTTGCACTTCCTTCGGTAGCGTCTTTTCTCATCACTCTTGCTCTGCGATTCTCACAAATCGATTATTATTAACTGATAAAATCTTATCATTGGGAAATCAGACGATTTCATCACTAGGGTGTCGCATGTGACAGTTTGATATATTTGGTAAGCGTGAAGGAAGTTAATGTCAAATTAATAATTCTTTTAATGGTATTTAGAGGTTACCGTAACCTCCAACACTCTTCTTCCTCGTTATTAGATTTAAATATTATCGTTAAAACTTTCATTATCCTAAATATTTAGTAGAACTTGTATTGTGCAGAAACAGCCTTCGGGCCACGTGGCATTGGTCACGAACTTAAAATTTGTCTATCTTAACTAGCTAAAATTTTTGTGACTAAACTTTGTTGCCGTACTTGAGGCAATTACATTAAATTGGTCTTTTGTTGTTCGCTCCTTTAAAAAGTACCTAGACCCTGAGTCAAAATAAATGAAAATTCCTTATCCTTCGAGGATAACTGGCGCCCGGTATTTTGTAAAATTATTTATAAGTAAGTTCATTTGTATTTTGTCTGATTTCGAATTCTTTAGTCATTTACGTGCCAAGTCTGATCAAGTTTGCTCACAGAATGGCGTCCAACGTGGGGCAGAATGCTATCCAACTGCTATAGCGTTCTGACAACAGCCATATTTGATTTCAAGTGTGTAAAGTTTTAAATTCAATAGAACCCATATTTACCTGAGGTGACCCAAGTTTATTTGTGATATAAGTAATCTAAGAGCTCAAAATTTGAAATCAGTCCCGAATTTTCGTGCTGAATAATAGAAATCATATACTGAGTGTCGAGAGATTAACGGTCAGGGCAAGAGTCAAGATTTTTGAAAAGTCACGTTGCTGCTGGTAGAGTCAAATTCAAGATCTGAATTTTTTTGGTCTAAAATATATTTGGTAAAGATAGACCAGACAGTGAATTTAAATCTAACCTGTAAACTCTGTGGTAATTGAATTCAATAATTTCCAGATTAAATACAAACTGAGTTTGAGTGAATTGCATAGTTGGTTTAATAAGTTGCCCTTTTTTTCCATGAAACTAAGTGAATTGTTCCAGAGATTTTTTTATTGATGCCAGTAATTGTGACTTGTGATTATTGAATTTTATAAGTAAAGTTTTAAGAGTTTGCACTGCTCGAAAAAGTTCAGGTTTATGCTCTTAAAATTGATTATAGATAGGAGACATTAAGCCACAGTGTTTAAGAATTTTAAAGTGGTTGAGATCGTGTCTTTCTGGATCCTTCAAGACTGCCTTTTTGTACCAGAACGTCTTATAAAACCGCTATCTGAACCAATACAAATCCTTGATTGAATTGCGATTGGTTTTTTATATTTAAATTTATTGATGTATTGGTTTCATTGATTTTATGGTTGTATAAAAATTGATATTTATATTTTATTTTATATTTATTGCAGTTATAATTTTTGAGGAAAGGAGGCAGGATTTTTCGTCCAAATAAATGTTTTTAAACTGAAATTGCTTGAACAAAGTACTATAGCTTTATTGACACACAGCCGTGCCTTGTACTTGTTGATGTTTCCTTCGGTGTCCTTTATCAGTCGAAAAACCCATTTCGAATCAATGGTTTTCATCCCAGGCTTCTTCTCAACCAATGGCCAGGTCTCATTCTCTTTGTGAGCATCCAGATCTCTTTTGATCGCTTTTACCTATTCCGACGAGTCCTTACTCACCATTGCTTCCTCGAACGTTCCCGGTACATCCAGTTCTGCAACACTCTTCTCGTAGCGCGATTGTCCCTTCAGTCTATCTCGATCTCTTAAAATCCGTCTCACCTCGATAGATGACGCCGCTGCGACCAATTTTCATCTCTCGTTCGAGAGATGCGCAGGTGCTTCTGGTTTGGCTTCTTCCCAACCCAGAGCTCGTACGAAGTCACTCCGCCTCATATACCCGACGATCCCAATCGATTCATTAAATACACGGCTGTGCTTGCTGCTTCCGTCCACAGTGTCAGCGAGAGATTTTTCGCGTGCAACATGGTTCTCGCGCTCTCGATAATCGTCCTGTTATCTCTCTCCGCCTTAACTTTCTGCTCCGGCGTATAAGGCGCTGCGTTCTCATGTTGAATCCCACGTGACTCGAGATAGCTGTCTATATTTTTGTGTCTTGAACTCCCCACCGTTATCGGATCGTAGCATGCGCATAACTCTACCGAACTTGTTCTCGATTAGCTTATCGAGGACTAAATTTCTTGTAAACGTCACTCTAATGTCGCAAGAAGTAAATATACCGATACCTCGTAGCATCGTCTTTAAACGTCAGGAGAAAACGCGAACCCCCTGGCGTATCCGTGGACATGGATCCACATACGTCTGTATGTATAACCTCACCGGGTTCTGTCGCTGCATGTTCACGCTCTTTTCGAAACGGACCCCTGTGGGATTTTCCGATCGAACACGATTCACAAAACAATCACCCTTTCCAGGAGACCATTTTCGACTAATTCGCGCAACGCGCGACCATTCACGTGGCCGAGCCGCTCGTGACACACTTGAAGGTTTATTTTCCACACGTTCGCTTGTCGTCTGCTCGCGCACACTTTACTCGAAACAGCATTCGAAAAATTTTGTTTTTCTGTTTTATTCCGTGTGCCAACAATTTGTTACCGTCTTTTATTTTTACGTGTTTTCCGTTAAACACTACTTCCTGTTCTCTTGAAGTGCACACACAGACGGTTTTTCTTCATTTCCGGTACGTGCAACACTTTTTCTATACGCGAACTATGCCACGCGCCGTCTACGAATTTCTCGATCTTTATTTTTCCTTCACCGACCACTTTGCATTGCTTGTTGTCACCGAGACACAGTCCCACCACCTGTCAACTGTCGGTACTCGCTGAACCACTCACGCCGATATGTTATGTATCGTGATGGCCCACTGTCGGTAATCCACGTCTCGTCCTTATCAGCGTTTAGTACCAAGTTGATTATCTCAGCGGGCGGTTCCAAGCCGCCTTTCTTACCGAACGTCGACATTTCTAGCTAGACTTTTCTACAACGAACGCACAATCTTGTCTCCCACTCAATTCACCATCATCTTTTTTGCGCCTTTTGTTCTTGCATTCCCGCTCATAATGCCCCTTTTCCTGACACTTCAAACACTACAATTTTTCTTTGTCTTTCGGCTTTCTCTTCTTTTTGTCCTCTTTTGTACTCGATTTTTCACTTCTTTCTGCATTTCCGTTTCGATATGCTGCAAAAGCCCCAGGAGCTTCGTCGCCCGAGGTTAAACGAGCTTCTTCACGAATGAGTCTGTCTTAAAGATTTTCAAATGTTTTCATTTCAGGCGAGAAATTATCCCACGCAGTCTGGAATGTCGCGTATTTCGGTGACAAACTCGCGAGCACTTTTGCGATTATCGTCAGATCCGAAAATGGCTTACCGACGTCGAGTAACTACGCGGCCATGTTTTGTACCGTTGCCACGTATTTCACTATCGAGTCTCCTGGGGACATGCGATACTCGTATAGTCTCGTCATGAGCAGCAATTTGTTAGCTGCTGACTTCTACTCGTGCACACTGGATAATTTATCCCACATTTCTTCTACCGTTAAACACATTAACAGCGGTTGTAATTGTTCGTACTCCATCGCCAAGGATATCAGGAATATCGCGCGTGCATTGTCCGACAACCACGTTTTCTTCGCTGCATCCTGTCCGTCCCCTGGCGGCATCGTTCTCGACCCATCAACCACATCGTGTATATTATTCGCAATAAATAACATTTTCACCTGAAATTTCCATCCTTGAAAATTTTGACCGTTAAATTTCGTCACTTTTTGCACTGAGATTGCTTCCGCCTAACGACCTCGTGTCCCGCGCTTCACGCCTCCTAAAAAATACACTCGACTTTTCTCACAAATAACGCTCAGCTAGGGTAACTGGGCCCGTAACCTACTGCAGTCATTATTTGCGAGGAAAGGACACAGGGTTTTTCGTCTAAATAAATGTTTGTAGACAGAAATTGCTTGAACAATGTACTATAGCTTTATTGACAAAAAATTGACTGGCTCTTGAAAAGGTTGTCGCACTGCCGACTCAACAACGCGTACGCCTAACGTGCCCTCTTTCTTTCGGAACCATACAACAAAGCCAACACGCGCCAAACTGTTTTAATAATATTGTTGTGCCTCCTTAACTTAGCTCCAAGTGTAAACCCAATTTGAACCGTTCTGGAGTAGGTATAGCAACTAAGAATCAGTAGGTAGATTAAAATAAAGAAAAAATTTTGAATTCCAAAAATTTCAAATTCTAACATTAAAAATTCAAATATAAAACATATTCTCCTTGTACCAATCTAAGTTTGAATTTAGAGATTAAATTGTTTCCATTTTGAAATTAAATTTATCAACAACCGAACCTGATTCTTCACAACATCCAGGATGTAATAAACACTGGATTAACGTTCTATTGTACTAAATCACGACCATCAGTCACATCCCGGACTTTTCCAGAAATCTGAAAGCTGGTTGAAATCTTTCGAGTAGGATCGCTCATTTCTCGCATTGATACGAGTGCACGCCGTTTCAATAGGCTTGCTCGGGAAAGAGCTTGCGTTTGACAGTCAGGAAGCAAGTGAGGTTTTCCGCCTTCACTGGCGGTTTCCTCCACCTTCGCTGAAGCATATCCCCCTACTCGTTTGAGACTCCCGGGCCTTTCACACTACTCAAAAATCTCGGTACGCATAATTTGAATTTTTATGCGTTTAGATCGTTTTTCACGTAATAAAAAAAAATTAGTCATTATGTGTCTTCTGGAGGTCTTTAATGAGTTTCCAACCACATCGTAAGTTGAGGATTTGCTTTTTGATTTAGATGAAAGTGGAGGAATATTTATCCGTATTGGTCTCAGGAATATTTCCGGAGGTGATATCAATACCTAGAAATGCAACTGAAATTTTTTTAGGGACATTAGTATTTGACAAATCACGAGCACTGACATTTATCTAAAAGTACCATTAGAAATCACCCCTAGGTTAAATTTGAAGACTTGTCGATAATAAGGTGGTCTTAGGAATGTTTTCGAGAGTGATATCAATAGTTGAAAATAAAACTGAACATTTTTTGGGGACTTTGGAATTTAAAAAATTACCAACTTTAGAGCTCATCTACAAATTAGGTCTAAATCCTCCCTTAGGCCAAATTTAAAAACTTATCGATAATAGGGTGGTCACAGAAATGTTCTCGAAAGTGATATCAACAGTCAGAAATGCAACAAAATATTTGTGGACATTGATATTTGAAAAATCACCAGCTCTGACTTTTATCTAAAAGTTTAATTAGAAAACACTCCTAGGTCAAACTTGAAAACTTTCGGTAAAAGTGTCGTCCCAGAAATGTTTTCGGATTTGATATCAATAATTAGAAATGTAATTGCAAATTTTTTCGAAACATTGGTATTCGAAAATTTCCAACTTTGACATTAATCTAAAAGTTCTATTAGAAACCACACCTATATCAAATTTATATATAGAAATAAATTTAAAATTTTTTAGGGACATTGGTACTTTGAAAATCATCAACTCTAACATTTACCTAAATGTTCTACTAGAAACCACCCCCAGATCAAATTTGAAAACTTGTCGATAATGACGGTGTCTCAGAAATGTTTTCAAAAGTGATATCAATAACTTGATATGCAATTGAAAATTTTGTGGGAACTTTGGTATTTGAAAAATCGCCAACTCTGATATTTATTGGAAAGGTCTATTAGAAACCCCCACTAAGTAAAATTTAAAAACTCACGGTAATAGTTTAGTCTCAGAAATATTTCCACAAGTGATTTCAATACACTCATCTCGCTTCACTGTGCCGCTTGTTCTTGTGCCGACTTCACGGTTGTGACAGAAGCTTGGCTGCTTCTGTCTCCCCCCTGAGCGTCCCTTAACGCGATAACTGGAGTTCATAGCGCGGACAATCAGGGTCGCATCAGAAGGTGTTTACATCGCGACTTTCTGGGCATATACTTTTGTACTGTCAGAGACTATATATGCGGTCCTGAGTGTTGACATAAGAGTGCTCGCTCGTCACCTTAAATCCGGTTCAAACTGGGTTTTCGTAGCGCCCATTACTGTGCCGACCAGACCCGAGGTCGGCACAGTTACGAAAGATGAGTGTAGTTAGAAATGAAATTTAAAATTACTCTGATATTTACCTAACAGTTCTATTAAAAACCACCCCCGGGTCAAATTTGAAAACTTGTCGATAATAGGAGGGTCTCGCAAATATTTTCTAAAGTAATGTTAATAGTTTGTTGGAAAGTAGCTTTTTTGGGGTTTCTTCTTGTGTGGGTTTGGTCGTGTCGATGCGCTCGTGTGATTGGAATTGAAAGGTTCCCGAGAGTCCTTCCTGAGAGTATGGGAGATGGAAGGTTCCCGAGGGTTCTTCAGGAGAGATTGGGTAAGAAGGTTCCTGAAGATCCTTCTGGAGAGTAGGAGGGTATAAGGTTCCCGAAGGTCCTTCTAGGAAATAGGGAGGTGAAGGTTCCTGAAGGTCCTTCTGGAGAGTAGGAAGGTAGAAGGTTCTCAAAGGTTCTTCTGGAAAGTCAGGAGGGTAGAAGGTTCCCGAAGGTCCTTCTGGAGAGGATGGAAGTAGAAGGTTCCCGAAGGTCCTTCTGGAGAGGATGGGAGTAGAAGGTTCCCGAAGGTTCTTCTGGAGAGTAGGAGGGTAGAAGGTTCCTGAAGGTCTTTCTGAAAAGTAGGGAGGTAGAAGGTTCACGAAGGCCCTTCTGGAGAGTAGGAAGGTAGAAGGTTCCCGAGGGTTCTTCTGGAAAGTTAGAAGGGTGTTAGAAGGTGTTCGAAGGTAGAGACGAACTCGGAGCTGGCATTCACTACGTATTTATTTTCCCGATTTACAAGGCGGAGCGCGTATTCGGGTGTCGGGACGAGACTGAAAGCCCGCGACTCACTGTCCTCCGGTGCAAGGAGCTTGTCTTTTTAACAGCCTTGCGCCCTCACGACGAGGTCGTGGTAGGGATTGTGTCCCCTCCAGTTTCTCCCAAGGTGCTGGGCCTTGCTAGAAGCTTCTAGAAGGTTTTTTCATAATAGGAGAAGCTTGGACTAGGCTTGACCTTGCATAGTACCGTAGGCCATTACAGGGAGGGAAAGAGTCTATAGTGCGTGCAAGGAATACCGTGAGAGCAATAGCGACTGGCAAGTCTCGTTGCTCGTCCACATGTCCAAGCACTTACGCGCTTCCGCTTTCCTTGACCCTGGTAAAATGCAAGTTTGAACGAGCTTCTTGCACCAAACTTGAAAACTGAAAGCAAAACGTCGTCGAAAAACGATAGTATTTAGAAAATGCTAACGCTCTATCGCGACGCGTATAACACGTTTGAAATGAAATTGAAATTTTTTTTGGGGAATTTGGTATTTGAAAAAACAACAACTCTGACATTTATCTAAAAGTTTTATTAGAACCACCTCTAGATCCAATTTTAAAATTTGTCGATAATAGGTCGGTCTCAGGAATGTTTTCGAAAGTGTTTTTAGATGTTTTTGGCAAATTTGGTAATTGAAAGATCACCAACACTGACATTTATCTAAAAGTTCTATTAGAAACTACCTCTAGATCAAATTTTAGAACTTTTCGATGGTAGGGTGATCTCAGGAATGTTTCCAAAGGTAACTTTTATAGTCAGAAATGAAAGTGTAATTTTTTAGGGACATTTTTATTTGAAAACTCATCAAATCTGACATTCATCTAAAAGTTCTATTTGCAACAACCCCTAGGTCAAACTTGAAAACTTGTCGGTAACAGGGTATAACTACTCTGAAATATAATTGAAAATCTTTAAGGGACGTATTTGAAAAACGATCAACTATGACATTTACCTACAAGTTCTATTAGAAACCACCCCTAGGTAAAATTTGAAAAATTGTCGATAATTGAGTGGGCTTAGAAATGTTTTTGGAACTGACATCAATAGTTTGAAATTCAATTGAAAACTTTTCAGGAACTTGGTATTTAAAACTCACCAACTCTGACATTTATCTAAAAGGTCTATTAGAAACCACCCCTGCATCAAATCTGAAAACTTTTCGATAATAATGTGATTTCAGGAATGTTTCCGGAGTCAGAAATTCCATAGTCAGAAATGCAAGGGAAAATTTTTTTTGGACATTCATATTTGAATAATCACCAAATCTGACATTAATCGGAAGTTTCTAGTTGAAACCACCCCTAGGTTAAACTTAAAAATTTGTCTGTAATATTGTCGTCTTACGAATCCTTTTAGAAGTGATGCCAATAGTTAGAAATGCAATTAAAAATTTTTTAGGAATATTAGTACTTGAAAAAATCACCAACTCTGACATTTATCTAAAAGCTCTATTAAGAACCACGCCTAGATCAAATTTGAAAACTTGTATAGATTGGTTTCAGAAATGTTTTCGGAAATGATGTCAATAGTTTGAAATTCAATTGAAAATTTTTTGGTGAATTTAGTATTTTAAAAATCACTAAGACTGGCATTTATGTAAAAGTTCTATTAGAAACCACACATAGAACGAATTTTAAAACCTTTCGATAATAGGGTGGTCTCAGAAATATTTTCGGAAGTGATGTCAATAGATTGAAATACAATTAAAATTTTTTGGGGAATTTGGTATTTGACCTTAATCTGACAACTCTGACATTTATTTAAAAGTTTTAGTAGATACCAACACCAGGTAAATTTGAAAACTTGTCGATAATAGGGTGATATCAAGAGACAGAAATGTAGTTGCAAATTTTTTAGGGAAACTGGTATTCTAAAAATCACCAACTCTGACATTTGTCTAAAAGTTCTATTAGAAACCACCCTTAGGTCTTTTAGGGGCATTCGTACTTGAAAAATCACCAACTCTGACATTTACCTAAAAGTTCTATTAGAATCCACCCAGAGATCAAATTTCAAAACTTGTCGATAATAGGGTGATCTCAGAAATGTTTCCGACGGTGATTTCAATAGTCAGAAATGCAAGTGAAAATTTTTTGGGGATATTCGTATTTGAAAACTTACCAAATCTGACATTTATCTAAAAGTTCTATTAGAAACAACCCCTAGGTCATACTCAAAAACTTTTCGGAAACAGGGTGGTCTCAGGAATATTTTCGAAAGTTATATCAATAGTCAGAAGTATAATTGAAAATTTTTTAGGGACATTGGTACTTTAAAAATCACCAACTATGACATTTATCTAAAATTTCTATCAGAAACCACTCCTAGATCAAACTTGAGAACTTTTTTATAATATGGTGAACTCAGAAATGATTTCGAAAGTGATCACATTAGTCTGAAATGCAATCGAAAATTATTAAGGGACATTGGTGATTGAAAAATCAGCAACTCTGACATCTATCACAATGTTCTATTAAAAACCACCCTCAGATCAAAGAAAACTTTTCGATAATAAGGTGATATAAAGAACGTTATCGTAGGTGATATCCATAGTCAGAAATGCAAGTAAAAATTTGATGGGGACATTCATATTTGAAAAATCACCAACTCCGACATTTGCCTAAAACTTCTATCAGAATCCACCCCTAGGTTGATGCTCAGAGATGCTTTTGAAAGTGATATCAATAATTAGAAATGCAACTGAACATTTTTTTTTTAAATTTGAAATTTGAAAACTTGTCGGTAATAGGGTTGTCTTAGGAATGTGTCTGCAAGTGATGTCAATAGTTAGAAATTAAATTAAAAATTTTCTAGGGAAATTGCTAATTGAAAAATTACCAGCTCTGACATTTACCTAAAAGTTCTATTAGAAATTACACACACACACGGGAGTGCTGCTAGGATGGAAACTTCCGATAACAAACGTCATAGCTAGCAGGAAAAAGTGGGGGTTAAGAAGCAGCAGTCAGGTTCGAGTGTGGATTAAATGATGGATCCGATTAGTGCTTTCTTATCCCCACTTTTTCCTGCAAGCCGATTTCTGTTGCCCGGCTGTATTATAGTAGCATCACCCTTGTGCATCCACAGGGTAAATTTGAAAACTTATCGATAATAGTGGGGTCTCTGGAACGTTTCCTGTGGTGACATCCATAGTCAAAAATGCAAGTGAAAATTTTTTTGGGACATTCATATTTTAAAAATCAACAACTCTGACATTTATCCAAAAGGTTTATTAGAAACAACAACTATGTCAAACTTGGAAACTTCTCTGTAATAGGTCGCCACATAAATGTGTTTAGAAGTGATATCAACAGTTATAAATGAAATTGAAAATTTTTTAGGGACATTGGTATTTAAAAAGTCACCAACTATGTCATTTATATAAAAGTTCTATCAGAAACCAGACTTAAAACTTAAACTTAAAAACCTGTCAATAATAGTATGGTCTCAGGAATATTTTCGGAAGTTATATCAATATTTAAAAATGTAATTGAAAATTTTTTGGTGACATTGGTATTTGAAAATTCACGAACTCTGTCATTTATCTAAGAGGTCTATTAGAAATCAACCCTAGATCAAATTTGAAATCTTTTCGACAGCAGGGTGGTCTCAGCAATGTTTCTGCCAGTCATATCAATAGTTACAAATGTAATTGAAAATTTTTTAGAACAACTGGTATTTTAAAAATAACCAAATCTGACCATTATCTAAAAGTTCTGTTACGGAGCACCCCTAAGTGAAATTCAAAAGTTTTTCGATAACAGGGTGAACTCAAAAATGGTACTGAAGGTGACATCCATAGTCAGAAACGTAACTGGAACTTTTAGTGGACATTCATATTTTAAAAATCAAGAACTCTGGCATTTATCTAAATGGTCTATTTGATACAACCGCTAGGTCAAACTTGGAAACTTGCCGGTAATAGGGTGGTCTCAGGAATATTTTCGCAAGTAATATCAAGAGCTAGAAATGAAATTTAAAATTTTTAGGGACATTGGTACTTGAAAAATTACCAACTCTGACATTTATCTAAAGGTTCTATTAGAAACCAGCCACGGGTCAAATTTGAAAACTTGTCGATAATAAGAGGGCCTCAGAAATGTTTTCGCAAGTGATGTCAGTAGTTTCGAATACCGTTTAAAAAGTTCTTGAGACCGTAGTATTTGAAAAATCGCCAACTCTGACATTTATCTAAATGGTCTATTATAAACCACCCCTGGGTCAAATTTAAAAACTTGTCGGTAATAGATTGGTCTCAGGAATATATTCGGAAGTTATATCAATAGGCAGAAATCAAATTAAAAATTTTGTAGGTACATTCGTATTTGAAAAGTCAACAACTCTGACATTTACTAATTGTTCCATTAGAAACCGTTTCTAGATCAAATTTGTAAATTTTTTAATAATAGGTTGGTCTTAGGACGATTTCTGGAAGTGATATAAATAGTCGGAAATGGAATTGAAATATTGTGGGAACTTTGCTGTTTTAAATATTGCCATTTCTAACATTTTTCTACAAACTCGATCTGAAACCACCGCTAGGTATAATTTAAAAACTTGTCAATTATAGGGTTGTCTCGGAAAGATATCTCGAAGCGATATCAATGGCGAGTTTCATTGAAATAAAGTTTGTGGAGCGTTTGGTATTTTATGGTTGTTTTCCATTAGTACAATTTGACGATAGTCAAACTATTCACATGGGGGTGAGGTTTTGGTATAAAAAACTATTTTGAGGTATTAAGGGTGACTCGTGACATCTGGGTGGAGAATCTTGTTATTCGTTTGCGTCCTTAGGTAGCTCGTGGGATTTTTGGTGTCCGTTAAAGTGCAATATGGTTACCTTGTCTATTAAGGGTAGTTTGCTAGGGAGTGCAGGCTATTCTGGAGATGTTTGACTTACTCGTGGGTTCTTCCTGCAGATAGATATTATGCAATTTAGTACGTGAGAATTTTCTGCGTTTGCCCATCCAGAAAAATGACACTGACACACACACACGCATATATATATACACAATATATGCAGATAGTCGGTGTTCTTTCGACCGTTGAAATTTGTTTAATTTAATAAGTTGCGTAGTCGTATTCAGTCCAAATCACTTTATTATATATTAGATCGATTGTCAACGTTTTGTGCACTAAGGTGTGTGCACTTCTTCAGGGTTAAAATTTTATAGTTACATGTTGGTACTTAATAAATATTAAAATACATTGATAAATATTGAAATATATATATAAACAAAAACACTTTTATAAACAAAAATTGGTATACTGGAGATTGGTCATTTCAATGATAAATACACCGACAACTTAGCAAAAATATCAAATCTTTTAAAAAACATAACCGGAAAGACTTGATCTTATGTAAAGGACAGCTGGAGTTTTTCAAATTAAATCAGATATTTTAAAATTCCAAAAAACAATTCTATGTTGTATTTAGATGTAACTTCACTTTTCACCAATGTACCAAATGATTTTGTTTTAGAAAGCATAAAAGAACGTTACAAATGTTTATCAGATTCACCGATATTCCATTAGATGAGTTGCTCATACCAGTAAGACTAGTTTTCAACAGAACAATTTTTAGTTTTAATAATATTTACTATAGACAAGCTTTTGGTTGTACTATGGGTTCACCATTATCACCTCTTTGTGCTGAGCTTGTGATGGAATTATCAGAAGTCAGAGCACTCAACTCACCCGAACTACAGATTCCTATATATAAACGTTATATTAATGATATTTTTATGATCTCAAGTCAAACAAAATTAATTCAATTTTACACACATTCAACAATAAACATAATAAAATAAAATTTACACATAAAATAGAAGGAAATGGAAAAATAAGCTTTTTAGATCTAGAATTCATTGGAAATTTTGACAATCAGATTGAAGTAAATTGGTATAGAAAAAAATCTTGGTCAGGACGTTATTTAAATTATAATTCAGATCCCGAGTTCAAATAAGCTAATGGAGATAAAAGTTTATGCATAGACAACTTTTATAGTATAATTTGAGCAGTTCTGCTTTAAGGAGAAAAATTGGTTATTCTGGAAATTCCGCATTCATTATATATTTATAAATTTGTTTATAAACAATTTTTTACAAATTAGTTACTAGTTTTCACAACGCATGAACGTGTGTTGTAGAATATATTGTACTTTCACACAAAAAAAAACGTTTCTACTCTTCGAAACCTGAATGCTATATTTTTAAATTAAATTTGTTTATGACAGTACAATTAATTAACTAACAAATTACTTTCCCCTTGTATATGCTCTATTGTTATTGAAAGTTTACAGCAAATATATCTAAGTGATAAGAACGGACAAGAAAATGTTCTTCTGAAATTTTTTCTTAGAACTTTATTAAAGAAACAATAGGCTAAGAAATCAATGATTTAAAATAAATTCATCGTACATTTATTAGGAATTGAATTGTCTTTAATTATAGAAAAGAACCGTCCAAATTTCTTGATAATTAAAGGCTGTACACCATTTTTAACAGTAAATACACTGTGTACTAGCAATGCGCAAAATGACGATAGTCTCCAACCATCTTTTTTTTTTTAAAGAAAGGTGAAATTATAATGAATTTTTAGATCGTAATTTAAAAAAATAATATTATGGCAATTTGACGAAAAATAAAATAACAATTTTTTTTTACTTTTTTTGGACAAAATTTTGACATTTTTCTGCGGCTTTATTATAATCTTAAAATGTGTAGTTTTGGTTATAACGCCTTCAAATTTTGTTAAAATCTAATTATCGGTTTCAAAAATATCAATAAATAATTAAAGAGAATGTAACACCAAAATTTATGATGACGTAACTTCCGTAATTTTGAAAATTTTCAAAAAATCTTTGGAGTGAAAGTAGTATACCATAGTAGTATAGTAGTCTAGTAGTACTGAGAAAAAATTTATTTTCTGCTTTTGAGTCCATTTTAAAATAAAAGCGATTTTGAGAATAAACTTAATATAATTAGTTACTCCGTTGCATTTTACCAATACATTTTACATTATTCCGGTGCATTTTACCTTATTTCCCGCTACCATTTTCCCTGCACCGTTCCATATACCCCCCCCCCCACCTCCCTTTCCACTTCACTCTCTTAAACTCTGTCCGATTGCATGTTTTACCTAGAGATCCTCAAGAGAGAATTGATTCATGTGCAAAGATAGTGCAAAAAAATCTTCGAGATTTGCGAGTGAAAATTAACCATTAATTCGACTGTGATTTTTCTTCTACTATATTTTCTTTAAATGTGTACTAACATATATTTTTAAGTAAATAATTTCTTTATGTAAGGCAGGCCTCAACAGCGAGGGGAAATTTGAGGAATTTTTCTCAAACGCCAGATGTAGCATTTCCACCACTGCGTCTTCTCACTCAGCACGGAAAACCAAAAAACTTGGGGTGGTGGTATTTCTCGACTGAGTCTAGAACTAATTGAATTTTAAATAAATGTATAAAAAATTTAACAACATAAGAAGTGTTTTCATTCCAGTTTTTTAAATAGGATTCAACATTAACATTCAAATAAATATATAAAAAATTTAACAACATAAAAAGTTTTTTCATTCGAGTTTTTTAAATAGGATTTAACATTAGCATTCAAATAAATATATGAAAAATTTAACAACATAAATTTAAAGCTTACAATTTACAATATGGGTCAAAGACATGACATCCTAAACTATGTGAAAATTACCCTTATATGGTCCTAAATATCTATAATTGCAAGCAACAATTTTTCCAAAAACCAAAATTTTGCAATTATAAATACTTAAGACCTTCGTGGAGAAGCAGTTAAATTGGCGCGGCGGCTAAATTGGTGTACCCTTATTTACAAGAAACTATAATAGTTACACACATGAAAGTATTTATATTTTATGTATTTTTGCGTTGAATTTCATTTGAAATTCATTTTTGCCGTTGAATTAAATCGCATTTTACATTACCCTGATTATTTCAACAGTTTTTTAAATCTTTGATCCTTAAACTTAGGATTAAAATAAGAATTTTGGTAAAATAAATGTCCTATTCTTGATTAGTGAAAGATTTGTGGGCGGGTAATTTGGCGCAGACGTTAAATCATACGAAATTGAATACAAATCAGAAGAAAAGAAATGTAAATCGTGTTTGAGGTTATGTTATAGTTTGAAATGTTCATTGCGGTGATATACTACCTCAAAATTAGCTTCAAATTAGAATTGCCTAATACAAGTGAGCTTTATAACTCATGTCGACGTGTCCAAACGACAAGGTTCTAACTCGCGGAGTACAAGTAGAAAAGTGCCGTAAAGTTAAGAATGCTCGTGTTTCCAATACCATATACATTTGATTTTGAAGCTTCGAGAGGTCACTACCGTCGAGTACACATCGACTAAACGTCGATGTGTACTTAAAAACATTCAGAAAAGTATTAATATATCGTAATATTAAACAATAATAGTAGTGCACCAAACTAGCCGCCACGTGGGGCAAATTGGCGCACGTGCAGTACTCTGGGTAACTCAATAAATACCTTCTTTATTTATTTGAATAGAATATTTATCCATCTGAAAGTGTAGTCAAGATATCAAGCTATCCAGCTTATGTTTTTTCACAATTTTTGGTTATATATACTTTTGTTTTAAACTTCCACTTTCTATTAGGTGCGCTGATTTAGTCGCATCTACCCTATAAACCTTCCTTAATGCTTTCTATTTAATTCTGCAAATTTTCAACTCAATATCTCATGTCGAGATGCCATGAGTTTTGCGAAAAAAAATGCTGGTATGGTAGGAATCGGACAAGTGTAACATACATAATAGAGCCTGTAGTGAGGATATTAATTTTTGTTTTGGTTTTGTCAAATTTTTCATTGCACGAAGGACATGAAATAAGTTATGAATTTTTACTATCACAATAAAATCATAATTATGAGAATAGTAAACATAAGATCATGATCAGAAACCTTTTAAAATTTGTGCCGAAATATTGTTAGTTTAAAAGTGAAAAGAGGTTTATTTTAATACAGACAAATCTTATTTTTATCCAAGAAAATACATTGTCGAATTCAAGGGATTCTGGGAAAACACGTAACAATCGTAGAATTTAAATTTCTTTGTAGAGTTAGATAACTTATAAAGTAATACAGCGATATTCTTTAATATCAGTATTTCTGAGGTTATGCATTAATCCACTTTAATTGTAATAATAGCATTGATTATTATATCTATAATAATTCAATATTATAATTTTGACGAGAACACGATTTCATAAGTCATACATGAGAGTGATAACTCGATAAAGTTTATTTGAAGTTAGCCTCTAAATAGTAATAAAAATAACCTAATAGCCTAACTTCAAATGATATTTACCGAGTTATTGCTCTCATGTCTTCAATTTATGATATCGCGTTCTCGTCGAAGTTGTCATTAGACTGCCCATATCATATTTTCATTCAAAAAATATTTAATGCTATCTACGAAGCTTTTTATTTTATGAGAGAGAAATAAGAACAATTTGTTTTGTATCCTGAATTATTTTTGAGATTAGTCAATATTTTTATAAGCAGTTTTTTAATTTTTAGAATTACACTTTTCACTGTTGTGTGAACTTATATTTCTGCTATTTTCCACTATTCACAGTCTTACCAGCAAATATAATTGATTCATCAGTATCCTCATGTTGTCATTAGCACTATGCTTAAGAACTGAATCTCCAGCCACAAATATGGCAAGGAAAAATACACTGACACTATAGAAAAATAAATGCAATTATATCTTCTCTGCTTTGCTTATAGATTCAGTTATATTAACCATCTGGAGAACTTAGCTCACTATAGAAGGAAATAACGACCATCATTCTCTGTTCGAGGATGTCTGTAGACTCTCATTGGTTTCATCAAGCTTTTAGACGTTGACCGTTTCTTAAGGTTTTTGTGGGTCAAAAATTGCTGGTTATAAGTCTACTACTCTGAAATGATGTATGTGTCTCACTCTTACATACTCTTTTTTTTTCTATCTTTTTTCATCACAAGGTCACTGAGAAACTGTCGAGAGAGTGGAGGATCAGTAGAAGAAGCAGCAGCTTTGTAAGACGATCACCTCGATTAGTATACGTGGGGATAATGTTCGAAAGAATCTAGCACCTGTATTTCCGTAGTCGTGTCCGAGAAACCAGTGTTGTGGGCAGCAATAAAACAGAGAAGAGTGTAAAGTAGGTGGGAAGTCGGTCACTTACCGAGAAATTCAAAGTGTCTTTAATTTAAAGTGCGGCTTTGCGAGATGAACTGTATTATGCCGAATATTCGTACAGCCTCCTTTCTAGTAGCTTATTATCAAATTATGAATCCTTATTAGTTTAAATTAAAGCAGAGCACCCTATTTAAATTTCAGAAAATAGTAGAAGATATATTTTGACTTATTTACATGGTGAAAATACGTAAATACTTATCTTTGATTCTCTCGAAACTTTGTTTATATATCTTAGTGGTACTACAGGTATTATTATCCACAATTTTCTTGTTTTTTTCACAAGCCGTTAACGGACCTGGTTACAATACCGTTAGTACGGACCCAGTTAAGTCAACGCACAGTGATCTCAATTAGGAATTTACTATTCAAAAGTTTCTACAGGCATAATTCTTAACGGATTTTGATGAGTTTGTTTTAGAAATGCTCAGCTTAACGGTTTCAAGTCGGATTTTCAAGTTTCATTCTGCGGACTTTATTATATAAACAAATAGTGCGCGAAAGAAGCCATTTCAGCAATAAGGTTTTTTATCTCTGAAAAAATTACTTAAATAAACTTTTTGTTTATTAGCAGTAATGAAGATAGACTTATAGAATAGAAATATTATTTAAAATATTTAATTTAATTGTTATAAACAATTTATGTAAACAAATACTCCAATGTATCAGTTTGTGGTAGATAAAAAATATTTTGCCTAAAAATATTGTGATTCATTATTAAAATGGTAATCAGTAACGAAAAAGGGTTATAAATTGTAAATTTTGAAACAATAAATAAAGTTATAAACAATTTTGCTTCCTCATAAAGGAAGCTTTGTAAAGATGAAAATTTTCTCTAAATTTGGAGGTTGTACTAAAATACACCTTTTTCTACCAAAAAATATTGTGGTTGATTGATTAAATATCTTGATATGAAAAAAAGGAAAATTTAAAAAATTTTAAATTTTCAATAATTTTTATCACTGCTTTTTAAGAAAGAAAAGACTCAATATATAATTTGTGAAGGCCCCAATCCTACACGGCGCGATTGTAAACCGTGCCATGGGAAACAAGTTTTTAAATTAAAATTTTTGGATACGATGTATTTTCAAGATTTTTGTAAACTTGTTTCTAGAAGGAATGGTAGGATAAAAATATTGTCAGCACAGTGTTTGTTGGAATCTCTAGACAAAAATGTTATCATCGTATTGAGAAAATAATAAAGGAAAATGCTAATATTCAGAGCAACCGACCGGCAATCGGGAGACCTGGGTTAGATTAATAGCGGAGTGAAAAGGATCTTTTTTCACAGAATATTTCTAATTATTTCAAATATCAAATTGCATCTTGTCCGAAACGACGTTAAATATTCTTTGATTTTGATGGGTTAATATCGAGCGATACATTAGTGTTCTGCTTTCACGGTCAGTGGAAAAATCTCTTCCGATGATAACTCGCAAATTATCCAAATTATAGCTCAGAACTCTTTAAAATTAAATTTTTTTGGAAACAAATTCAGTATATCTTTGCTAATTAGAAACTTTTGTCTACATCGTTTTTATTGACTGTCAATTTAAAGTTTTTGGAAACAAGCAGTTGTACTTAACCAGCAGTTAATACTTTCTGAAACATAAAGCGAACTAAAGTGAAAAATGATTTTTTAGTAAACATAATAACTTTGCGCAACCTATAGAGTCAGTTTAAAGGTACGACAGAAGATGTAGCTGAAGATAACCGTAAACCACGAAGCTCGCTCTGAGATCAGTGATCCCAAAAGATGACCGCATAGGCACGCATGCGTCAAGGCAGCTGCGCTGATGGGCTACTATTATCCCGTTTCAAATATAATAGCTAATGAGCACGGTCTAACTTGACGCATGCGCATACGTGTATAGGGAGGCACCTGTGGGGAATACTGCCTGGAATCCGTGAGATTCTCTGTATTTATTATTTATTAGTTTATAACATTTGACGGGCTTGAATAAATTTACTTCATCTAGCTCTACATTACAGGTCTACGTGGTAGGCTAAAGCCAATCTTTTCAACAATTACTATGGTCGGAGTGAGAAATTGTAGGTTTGTTTCCCACTCCAAACTATATTTTATACCTAATCACATTTTTTTTCATAATGATATATTAACTATATATTATGAACATGCCTTGTATTTTATGAACATGTAAGTTTAGAACCGCTATGTAAGTATCACAGAAATGGAATGAATGACCAAAACATCAGTCAAAAATGATATGCGTCGACGACGAGTCGCGCGCGCATTTTTCTTTGGATTAAAAAGAATAAACAATAGAATAAACTTACTACCGATTTCGATATATAACACGATGTTGCGGGATATCCCATTTGCCGGGTTATGTTTGGGACGTAAATTGGATATTCCGAAATATCCTGTTGCTGTGAGGATTTGTAACGAACTTTTTGTTAAAGTGATTTTGGAATTGTTAAAACAATCTGAAGTAATCAACTTATAGCTTTTTATGGGAAATGTGTGGAAAATGGTGCGTTTTTGGAATTGCCTAAACTGCGCTAGCTGGTGTTGGGTACAATCTACTTCTTGAAAAAGTACACCAATATAATTTAAACAATTCTTATTTTTTTGAACAATTTTTTTATCCTGAAACTTATGAAAAGTTAATTGCTCAAACAAATATATATATATATATATATATATATATATATATATATATATATGTGTATATACCTGTTTTGAGGTAAATTTTAGGGAACCATAGAAATTTCTAAGGGAAATCTCACTGATTTTGATTAAGCAGTAGTAGTGAAGACGGTGATACATCTGCTCTTATCGGGATTTCCTGCAATTTTCTCCTCGCAGGTTACGTCTGGATTAAAATACTCGTAAGAAAGGTTGTAAGTAATTCATTACGAATATGCATTTTTTATGAAGTTAAAGTTAAAGTTGCATAGTGGGCGAGCAGAACTCTGGAGCTTCCCTTTGCCCGTAGTCTATATTTTTTTATGCTCATATCATGAGCACTTTGCTTCCTAGTTAAGATGAAATGGCAAATAGACCAGTTGCTTCCTCTAAAAGGAAGCGTTAATTAGTTTAATAACATTGTAAATCTTAAGTTTTTCCAATATTACAAATGATCGAAATTTTCGTAATCTTCAATAAAATGCATTAATATAGGTCTATCGATTCTTTTCGGGACAAGGCATTCTTCCCTGTCATGGTAGAACATCGAAAACTTGAAATTTTTAAAATTACTCAATAAAATGGTAAATTTTCATATTTTTCAATCTTATAAATGATCAAAATTTGCTTAATTTTTATTAAAATTTAATAATATTATAAATTAAACGATTCCTTTCGAATTAGGGAATTTTTAGGAAACTTAGCTATGAACTATGCGAATTAACTGTGAATTATGATAATGAAAGTGCTAGAAAAAAATCCAATGAATATTTTTTAAAATCCTTGTGTCTGATTTGAGATATTAGTGGTAAAAATAAACCCTGCAAATTTCATCAATTTATCTGCATTAGACATTTATCAACTGACGAACGTTTAATTGAAAAAACTTAAAAATTTTCATAAATGTTACCATTACAAACAGAAAATTAAGGGATATTAAAAGCAAAATGGATATTAAAAACTAGTCAAAATTCCATTTAAAGAAAAAGTAAAATAAGAACATAGTGACGGTGACTTTAATTCATGTCGACTAAAACGACACCCATATCCAATGGCCCCGAATTTTGTTCTAGTCTGAACAACAATATTTAAACGACGTATGCGGTTATTTTATCCTAAATATTATTATTTTATTGTATTGGTTTTCAATAAAATAAAATGAACCAAAAAATGTTGCTATATAATGTGTTCAAAATCGAGTACAAAAATAGAAACTGAAGGCGCAGTATTTGGTGCAGATTTTTTTACGAGACTTTATCAACACGACTCCTGTTGAAAATGTATGGATATACACTAGGATGGTTTACAAAAAACTTTTTATTTTTGAGTTACGCTATCTTGTAAGATCCAATCTTCAATTTCGGCTCCAAAAATATTTTCAGCAGACTTTAAAAGATGACGTTTATAAATGCTGACCACTTTTTGAGTATTCAGGTTCTCGGTAAAGAATTCTAAATAACCAAAACCGAGCTCAGAGGAGCATCCCCAAACATGGACCTTCACTGGGTGTTTGACGGTTCGCTAGAGCAATTGTTCATCAGCGGTAGACCAGGCATGCTTTATAGGAACCCATGCCCAAAACGACGCTTCATCTGAAAAAATTACGTTCAATCAGTCGCGGACGCTATTTTCGGCAGCCCATGCCTTCCGTTTTTCCTTATGAGTTTCCGAGAGCAGAGGTTTCTGCCTCGTGCTCTGGTACTGCACCTTCGCCTCAGCTAAACACTGTCTAATGGTGTTTATGCTGACGTCGATTCCCCTTCAAACTAACAAAACCTTGACTTGACGTAACTGTAGAGTGGAGGTACGCTTGAACAGCTGTACGATCGCCTTATCCTGCTTGCTCGTTGTTGCTCGAGATGTGCCTTTTTCGGGAAGATCATCGACTGTTTTAGTGTCTTAAAACCGTTCAACCAACCTTTCACGAACGTCTTCGACTTTTTAATTAATTTAGCAGCCACGATATAGGTCATATGTGTATCTTGTGGTTGGATACACAAGAAGACCACTTCAAAACGCTTGACATACACAGCACTCATTTTGATTTACGTCAACACTCTAGGACAGTTCGAGCGATACTGAAACAACTCGGCATTTCCGCCATAATCCTTTGAATGTACTTTCATGCAAGAAACAAAGGAAAATAATTTAATTTTTGACAAAACAGCATATTTTCGACCCTCTTTTGCTTGTACAAAATTAGAAATCATAATCTTTATGTCATTTTATTGACATTCGAGAAGCTTCCATGGCGCCAGAATATTCTCAAGGTTAATTTGGTGTAAACAAGGTGAAATTCCATTATATTTTGCATAAATAATTTCAAGGCCACCCTTGAGATATCTACTGAAAAGTTCTCGAAGGTGTGACGTCATCGCTAGAATATTTTCAAGGTTATTTTGGCGTAAACAAGGTGAAATTCCATTATTTTTTACATAAACGATTTCGAGGCCACCCTTAAGATATCTATGGAAAGTTTTCGAAGGTGTGATGTCATCACCAGAATATTCTAAAGGTTAATTTTTTCTGTTTGGTTTATTCTGCTCCTTCCTTGCAGCTTCTCTACGTCTATTTTCTATAGCGTTTAGTTTGACATTCAACTGAGAAATCACCTCTGAATTGCGAGACGTTAATTCTTGTACTGATTCAGCAGCGACTTGTTATTTTTTCAGACTTTTATTGATTGCTTATTCTAGAATTCGTATCATTGCTTTGTTGTTGTCGATTTCTGCTCGCAAAGACAATGTAACTTGATAGACTGTGCGAACCTTCTGTTGGATTCCGTTAAACGGGATTTAAGTTGACTGCATCATTTTGACCTTTAGCGACACTCAAATTGCATAACCTTTTGTTATCCATATCATAATGTCTCTCTGGTGTGACTGCAAAGCCAACTACAGGAGGACCACGCCTTGTAGTCTCAGCTCGCTTGGAATAACGTCCGAATGTGTCGATACTAATTTTTTAAATCATCACCTCTGTAATGTTTTCGATGTACATTAGTAGAGTTTATAATATTTTTACCATTTTCAAGGTCTTGCTTACTTATAGGAGTCTCTTTAAGTACCTTTTTAAGCAAAAGTTCAAGCAACCCCTCAGTTTTCGGATAGATTACATCATCTACATTAATTGAATTGTGACATCTTGGAAAAATGTCGTATTTTTCATTGACCCTCTGTATGAAATCCTTGATAATATTTCATTGGCTATGGGGTCTATTTCTTAAGATCTACTTAGTTGTAAAATAAACTTTAAGGATCGGTAAACGTTTCGGCCTAAGTAAGGGCCCTCTTCAGTGCCAAATAGTAATAATAATTATGCAATTAAGAATCACTTTATGGCAGTGGTTGCTCAGGTAGTCGAAGAGATCCTCACAACGTTCGGCCTTGCGCGTGCGTGCGCGTGCGTGTGTGTGTGTGTGTGTGTGTGTGTGAGAGGAGCCTCGTGATATCCAAGCTCTCAGCAGGTTCCACTATCACAGTATGCACACTTTTCTTTACTACCTATGCTCAAGTACCCTTTAATAAACTTTACTTTTAAGTTATGAAACAATCTCCTCACAAGAATTTTTGATTTTTCTAATTTATTTATTTATTTAATTATTTATTTACACAGGTAGACTACGTGTTAGATTTTTTCAACGAGAATCCCATTGATTTCATTAAATTCACATTAGAAAAAGAAACAAAAAAAACTATCAACTTTCTAGATATAGCACTCAGTAGATGTGAGAACTAAAAAATATTATGTAATTGGTTTCATAAACCCACGTGGTCTGGAAGGTGCCTCAACTTCCATTCCAGCCACTCCTTGATCTATAAAAGAAGTGTTCTCTTCA
>JBAGKK010044109.1:0-10374 GCA_037177015.1 Euceroptres primus | reverse complement strand
ATATATATATGAGGATTGAATGTAAGCCGTAAATGTAATTTCGCTTGGACTGTTAATCATTGATGTTTAAATATGTACAACTAGTATGCGATCTCGGAAAACAAAAGTATTTCCTTTTTCAAAAATGAAAACCTGCCTTTTTGAAGAAAATCTAAATCTATATTTAAAAAATGAAAATAAGGTACGAACATAATACCGCTTAGAAAATTAATTATTTGGTGTTTAGTGTTTGTATATTAAGCTCAATAACAACAATAAATTTAGAAACGTTTATTGGATTATTGGATAAGACAACGAAAAAGTATATATTTTAATAGGCAAAAATAACCAGGTGCTTTCTCAAGCAAAAAAATTGTTGCCTTTTATTATATCATTTCAATAATATCTTGTAAAATTGTCAAAAGACTTGTAAATATTACAAAGGTTTTTGTGAAAATAGAAACTAAATTCTGTAAAATTTTTCTAATAGCAACACATCTTTCACATCGAGAAATGTGTTTAAGAACGCAATGGTCATTATTAAGCAAAAGCTCAAAATGAAATTTCATTCGAATCATGAAATGTAAAAGAAGCTGTAATATATATTTCTTAGGATGCGAAATATTTAGAACTTGATTATGCAATCGGCTGTAATCTCTTAGATCATAGATTGTATATTTCAGTACCAGAATCAAGATAAATATTAAATTGATATAATATTTCACATAACGACTTTAAGTCGTGACACAAAAGAAGAATAAAAATCTAAATAAGTAATTTAAACTTCTTTGTATTTGTCGCATTACACGATTGTATAATTTTGTATGCTCCGAGAATGTGATCGTTATAATAAAGAATGACAAAGATCTCTCAAGGAAATCTCTGCAACTTACTTTTATTTACCTTAATTCGTTTACGTTCAGAGTAGTTTAGATCTCTGCAGTTTTAGAACCGTGCATTTTATTTACATAATTATTACATAAATAAATGGGTCTTCCGATAAGAACTGATATAATGAATAAAATGATAATTTAGAACACCTCTACAACTCTACAAAAATAATAAAGATATTATTTTTTTTCTGATTAATTTTTCTGCTCCCATTGAAGAAAAATAGTATTACAGTGCAACCTCTCTAACTGCAGCATCGAAATCAGAGGTAGTCTCAAGACCGAAATCGACTTCCAAGAATTATTGCTGCTTTCCCCGGTCTCTCTTCGCCCCTCTCTGAAGCCCATAATCTATTTTAAATCCGCTACCTCGCTGTAGATCGGACTCCCTCTAAGTCATAAAAATTCCAATAAAAAATCCGACGTTTAGAGGGGTTGTACTTTAATATATTATAATATTACTTTAAAATGGTATTAATCCGAAAACGAAAATATCCTTTGAAATATCTTGTCAGTTGTGTTTATTTCTGTTTTTTTACTAAGAATATTTTTAAAACAATTTTTACAAATTTTGAATTTATTTTTATTTTTAGTATGACTTAATTTCATTTAATTTGCCGGGTTCTACCGTGATCATAAACAATAAACATAAACTCCTCTTTAATCTTCCTCTTTAAAAAAAAGTGGAAGTACGGTGGTTAATGTACGTAATAAAAAGCAATCTAACAATGAGGAAACAATAAAAATGAAAATGCATTCTTGAAAAACTAGAGATGCATTTGGCGTTGTAGCTTGAATGATCAGCTTATAAAGATGGTACCACGTGTATCTTTAAAGAAGCTTTAGATTATTATTCAGTGGAAACATAGCAAACTTTGAATTTTAGATTTTTAAACTTTTTCTGCTGTGTTATATTTTATCTTCATGATAATTTATGATGAAAAACTGTTGTTAAAGAAATAGTTAATATATTTCTTCTTCCTTTAATAGATTTAACATGTCTAACCTTATTTACCTTACTATTTTTCCAAGGAAAATACTCTTAAATGCTTTAAAAGGAATTTGTAACTAAAATAATTATTTTCTACTTGGAAATCAATATTCATCATTCTCGATATACTTTTCGCTGTTATTCCTTTAGGTTAGGGAACATTTTTAGATAAATAAATATAGATCAAAGCTCAAATTTTATTAACAAAATGTGCTGGGATGCACAATTTATTATTATTAACCTTCATCCAACTTTAACAACATACAATATAATGTAATAATAAAAACGTATCAATTACAATAATTAATTATAGCAGCGAGAAAGAGCCGACGATATAATAATCTTTATTTCGATTTAGTTTTCCTTTTTTGTTTTTTACCTAAAATTCATGATAAAAAAATGGCGATTTCGGGAAAACTGGAAGAGTGGGAAGCTGCAATAGGGTAAGAAACTATAGTAGAACACAGAGGTATGTTTGCTTATAATAATTGACAGATGAAATTTTCTTCTTACATTCACATAAAAAACACTCTTACTGTCTTTCTTTCTTTCGCAATCTCACAGAATAATGAATGTTTGATCACTTTACACTTAGGGATTGTGCGGCGATTAAGTTGTCTATTTCGTCATCGGAATGTTCTGTACAATAATAAATGCAACTCTGTAGTTTATCACCTTGTCGTACCAGCGATTTATTTAGTTTTGTAGAAATTGCTACAACCCGGAAAGATACCCTTTGAATTTATTATTACTAGAATTTAAAAATAATTGACACGTGGGTTAAAAATTACGACATTTACTTTTAATAGAAGTTTTCTATACCCGTTCATAAAAATTAAAAAGGTGGTATAAAAAATGTCAAACTTTCAACAAATATTCATTTCGATTATTTCGATCATCCATAAAGTTGATGAATCGCTGGTTTGTTTTCCCTCTTTCGCAAAGCTTATTGATACATTCAGTTTATCGCATTTCGTTAAGTCATAGAACAGTTTGTAAAAAATCACTTTTGACTAACTGTCCAGCGTCGGATGGAGAACGTTAAGATTCAGGAAAACGTCTCCAGGAAAATTTTTCTACAAGTTCATCGTCGACGTCAAAACACACATCGCTATGGATATTCAACTAGAAAAAGTCCTAGGAAGGAAAAGGACGACGGTGTGACGAAGATAATTTTGAAGGGGGGTACTGTTCCTCGCTGTCCCCTTTTATTGCACGAGGAAAAGCTTTTTCGCGGTTCTTGAGAAAGTTTCGAGAAGACCACGAAGAAGGTGTCAATAGGCATGAAAGTGTTCAGAGTTCGTCGTGCTTCGGCCCGCTGAACTCTTCGTGCGAGATGAAACCGTTCTTATCCTTGTCTTCATGTTGGAAGATCTCCTCGACGAGTTTGTCGTGGTCTGCCATCATTTTTTTCACCTCGTCGCTTTCACCCGCACCCGCTTGCTCTGCTTCCAACATCTGTTTTCGAAGGTATTCGCTCACCTACAAAGAAAAATCAACGATCAGGTATTATTTATTATATATATATATATATATTTAGATAGTATATTTTATATATACGAGACAGTATATTTTATATATATATATATATATATATATATATATATATATAAAAAATATACTGTCTCGCTGGGATTTATTCATTTTTCTTCAGGGTCATTATTTAAACAACTACCATAAAAAATAAAGGATAACTTTTTTTTCAAAATTATAAGAACACAAATTATAAAAGTACATTTTAATTATAAGTAGGGATTCTGATAATTTTACTAATATGTAGAATAAATATTTGCCTACAAAAACTAAAAATAATTCTTATTATATTTGACATCTGGAGGATATATGGTAAAATCTAGTTTTTTAATGGCCTCAAAGTTAAATTTTAAGGCGTCTGTCAGCCTCTTGGTCATTATTGATTTTTAATCTATTTCCAGAAAGAAAGACATCTTGGCTCAAGATTGAATCGGGATTTTCACACAACTTAACACCTACCTACTATGTTTCCGTTAATAATATTGCTTTTTATCCCACCAAATTTCAAGGGTGAATTCTTTTCCTTAATCATAAACAGATTACAAATACATGAAAGTAAGCATAAAATACAAGCGTAACTTGTACATTCATTTTTCAGTAAAGTTTTGCAATTGCAGATTTCCGTAACTATTTTTTTAAGTTCCCCTTTTCTCCCTGTTTAAATACAAAATCATCCCTGGTTATTTTTCACCAATAACATAATATACGTTATTCATTTTCTCATGCAGAATCATGTTTATTCTCATATAAACTATTCAAGAAATGCAACACTGAATGTTCAATATGTAACATAAAAAGTCCAAATTTATCGAATTATTTGAGCCTAGCAAAGAAAAGTCGTAGGTCAACATCAGAAAGAAGTTAAAAAATGTTTGTTTTAAAACACTGTAAAATCTATGTAAAATTTGTTTTGATATTATTGCAATGATGGAACCTTCGTTTGATTCAAACTGAAAAAATGTCATGTTCGTTAAATTTAAACTGAAAACATAATAATTATTTTTTCAAACACAATACTAATTAATAATGATTGAAAAAACATCTTTTTACACGCTTTTATAAAATTATAACTGCAACTATAAAGTTTTATATAACTACTATTTACTATACATTTTTAATTTCTAGATTAAAAATTTTTTTTTCTCATGCCAATCGATAACTTTTTTTTTTACTAGGCTCAAATGAATCCTGTCTCGTGCAGCCTGACTCGTCACAATTTATTGTTCTTTATGTATTGCAATCTCTACAAGCCAACCTCTAGATTATAAAAAAAATGAAGAATTGCATACCTATTTTTATTACAAAATTCTACTTGTTTCTTGCCTAATTACTTAAAATGAAAGAGTATTGTATTGATTATTCTAAGAAAATATAAAATATAGAACCGAAAAACTGAACCCAAGAATATACATAGGTACGTTATGAATACTTGAATATAAAAAAGATTTAAAAAGATATTGCGATAATCACCATTATAAATTTAATTTAAGTAACTCGCATGAGTGGTTAAGTTTTACACAAAAACGACCTTTTTTATAAATTTTAAACCATTTGCTAAAAATCTAGTCCGAAAAACAATAAAGATAATTAAATATTCTTCAAATGATTTTTGTTCTGCTTACAAAAAAAAATATTCTAATTACTTCAGATACACTTATGTGTGGTCTATATTTCCTTTGTTTAGTAAGATATGATGTATTCAGTAATCAATTACCAATTACTTTCGAGTACTAATAAATCGTATTTGCTGAATTCGACTCTAAATTATGGACTTAAAAATTAAATTTCATGTCCCACGGTTTATAGTGACTTTAATGATTATATGTTTGGAATTAGTTGCCTCGAGCCAGTACCAAGTGCCCCAGAAAAATGGATCGAAAAGGATCTTGCCATTGCTCTCACCTCCTCGCGGGAAAGTTGGTTGTCTTTGTCCCCATCAATTTCTTTGAAAACGTTTGCTGATGGTGCAGAATCGCTGATGTTAATGAGTTCAACATCGAAATTCAAAGTCTCACCTGAAATCCAATCATTGAAATTAATTTATCACTAATTAAAATAAACCTGCCTTAAATAAAATCTGACTTTTACAAATAATTGTGCGAATCTGACATGCAAATGCATTTAAATATGTTAATTTTATTAAATTTCATAAGAAAATGAAAGTTTTTGATTTAGGGAAATTTTATTTATTAAGTAATTATGAGCTCTTGATTTCAATTACCAGGAATTGTAAAAGCTACTTTATTAATGTCTTTTACAGAACTTATATTGAATCATTATTATGATAAATAAAATGTTCCTCGCATCTTTTCTCAATATATAAGAAACAAAGGAGAAAAATCTGATTGTCAATATATTTTTTACAGTGATTTCCGACTATCGTGAAAGCTATGACTATCATCAATTTTTATCTACAGACAAAAAATAAAAGCAATGGGCTGTATTGTAATGTCCAGGAAGTTAAAACCACAATTTTAACCCATATACAGCATCTTTCTGGTTACTTGTGCTAAATGATTTTTTCAACTGTCAGACGTTTTTCTGCATGAAAATAGTACAAAAGCAGCATTTTTGAAATTTTTAGAAAATTCAATTTTTCAAGTTTTGTGACGAAATAAACAAATTTTAAAAAAAATTTGATGTAAAAATATTTCTTGGAGTACCCTAATGCTTGTCAAAATTTCCCAGAATTTTAAAAATGAAATTGGAAAAGATATTTCAAAAAATAGAAATTTGTATTTGTCCACTCCAGTGCACAGATGCAATCAATGGGTTAAAATTTCGAAAAAATGAAAGTTGTGCTAAATTGTGCTAGACTTCTGCAGATTTGTGCCAAAAACGAATTTTGCCAAAATTTTGAAAAAAGATTTTTTCCCTCAGAACCGCAACAATTGTTTATTTCAATTCTAAATGTTGTGCTAGACAGCTTTAAGTATATACAAATTTGTTTTGCAAATCAAAATTCAAAACACGAACCTATTTTTGAAAAGAAAAACTCAGGGAAGCGAAAAAACATTCTCTAAAATCAAAATCATCAATTAAAGATAAAACAAAAGTCCACTCCAGATCTGAAGTGTTGCTAAATTGAGGCCAAGAAAGTTTGATTAGAAGAAGTTATCCAGTTTCGAGGAAATATATGTGGAAGTTGACAATTCGAGCATGCTCGACTGTGGATTTCAATAAAAACTGCAATTTTAAGTTTAAAAAAAGAAAACTTGCTCCCGATATATTGAGTTGCTGAATACGAGTGAACAAAGCTTCATGTAAAAATTTTAGCCAATTCCGAGTAAATCGACCGAGAATTTTAAGATTACAATTTTTCAGATTTTCAAAATCTGGTTTGGATAGCGATGAAAGATCGAATTTTCAATTTTTTAGAAAAATATAAACTTGCTCCCGAGATATGGGGATGCTGAATGATAATAAAAGATGCTTGATTTAAAAAAATGATTCCATTCCAAGAAAATCAAGATTTAGATCGCACTGTGACACACAATTTCTCGCTGAAAGTCTGATAAAAAAAATGAAAATTATATTGATTATATATTTTCTATCAATAAACTTTAATAATTTCAAGATATCAATTTATTTAATCAATAGCAATTTTAATTAATATTAAACTTCTTTTAAAAAATGGAACTTTTGAAAAATTCAATTTTTCAATTTTTAAACTAAATAAAAAATTTTATAAATTAATTTTTGTCTGGAAAACCTTCTTTAGGATGTAGTTATGCTTGTAAAATTTTCTCAGAATTTTAAAATTAAAATTGTAAAAGTTATTTTTTAAAAATAGTCGGTAGTATGTACCAAAAGTACAGTGGGCACTAAAAGGGTTAAAAATGAGATTTCGAAAAAATACTTTTAGCACATGTTTCTTATTTTTTAAAAATTGTTTATACGAAAAACCCATTTTCGACAAAAATGTTGCTTCTATACTGCCACCCTCCAATTGACGCACTGGGAATGACAACTAGGTAAAGCCCACTTGAAGTTGGCCCCTAAATCATGTTCTTTTCAGTTGTTATTGAGGGTCACCTTCAAGTGGACTTTACCTAGTTGTCATTCTCAGTGCCTCAATTCCAAAATGTTCCAATTTCGATAAAGCAAAAGTTGTGCTGAGTTATTGTGGAAACTAATACTTTTCTCTTTTGCAAAAATTTCGTATCTCCAACCGTTGTCAAAAAAAAATCCAAATTTGAAAACCTCAAAAATGAAAAATTTGAAAATTTGCAAATTTTGACAAAGCATAGGTTGTGCTAAGTTGAGCTAGTCGAAATCAATACTTTTCCCTTTGCCGAAATTTCGTATCTACCTAGCACAATACTTCGAATTAAAATAAAAGTTGTTGCGTTTCTGGGGAAAAAAAACTTTCTTCAAAATTTTGTCCGTAATTTTTGATTTTTGGAAAAATCGTTTTTTACAAAAATCTACACAAGTCTAGCACAATTAAGTCCAACTTTCATTTTTTTCATTTTTTCGAAATTTTAACATTGTAGATATATCGGGCTGTATCCAAAGTCAGTTTAGTAAATTTGTTACTCTGGCGCTGAGAGTTACAGAGTTAATTTGAAAAAACAGCTTGAAAGGCTGTGGTTACACTGATATTACAAATGAAGGAGGAAGTCCCTAAAATTTCACAGATTTATCAGGTCAAATTGAACTAAAATACAAAATTACAGGCCCTGTTAAAATACAAAAGACACTAAAAACTCTATTATTAAAGATTAATAAAAAACAAATACTTTTTGTTTGTCAACAATGACCTGGAATCTTCACTAAAAAAAATGAGTTGTTGGGCCAACTACTAGTATTTACAAACTTTTACTAGTTGATATAACTATCAAAATTGCTGTTTCAACGAACCGAATAGTTACGTCCACTAATAAAATAGTTGTCCCAACTACTAAAGTAGTAGAGGTAGACCAAAGTAGATGGACCAACTAATCATTTTTTTTAGTGCTGTACAATTATTATAGCATGAATTTTACGGGATTTAGTGGTTGTCGCAGGAAAAATTGCCTTTGTTCATTATCAATATTATAATAAATTTAATGTTGATTGGAGGGCATTGTAGTAATTAATAATACTGTACATCACTAAGCAGAATCTCCATATTCAGGCCAAAAGTAACAAATTGCTGGCACCTCGAAACGAGTGAGAAAGAGACAATGAACATTAGTTATGGATGGTCCCATTGCGAATACACAAGCGCTAATGAACTATCACGCCTAATTATTCATCATTTAAATGACCGAAATTAATACCAGAAGTAAAATGCAAAATGACTTGTGTTCACACAGTTTGAATCCAAATCTGCTTGTTCACGCCAAAGATCTCTGGGTAATTTTTCACTTGTATATGGGTGGAAGGCACTTTTGTGCCTAAGAGATAAATCATTTAAACTATGGGTAATATCAATATAAGACTCAGTAAAAATCTTGATTTTAGAACTTCATAACATGATTTGCGACAAAAAACTGGTTTATAAAATCATAAACCTGAATAAAATAACATGAAATACCTGAAAAACGGGTTTGGTGCATGTCCACAAATACGAAAGACACACTTTAGAATGTAAAATAAACTGTTTTCAAATTAATAATCAATGGTCTTAAAAAGTAACTCAAACTGTACAATTTTCAGCTTTAATAATTTAATTTTACTATAATATGCATACACTCCCGCCAGAAAGTGTGGGTACATTGATATTTTTCAAAAATTTCAAACGAATGTGATATCTTAAATACAACTTCTTAACAAAAACAAAAAAAACAAACTTCAAAAAAACAAAGCAAATAAACTTCTTCTTCAAAACAAGGTTTTTGCCAATTTTTTAAATTACCAATATCTCCAAAATTATTTCACATTTTTACATTCTCATCAGAGAAGGTATTAGATTTGTGTAAAATTTGACCCCCCCTTCCCCCGTTTTTGTCAAATGTCCACGTTTTGAGATCCCCTGAACCCAAAAAAATGGTTTTCGCGAATGTGTCTGTCTGTCTGTACATTCTTTGTTAGCACGATAACTTTCGAAAGAATTGACAGATTGGATTGGCCGTTGGTATACTCTTTTATTGTCCTAAAATGAAGGTCAAGTTCGTTAGGCAGCCATGTTGAATAAAAATTCAAAAAGTTACATTTGAAAAATTTTTGAAATCACTTTTTTTTGCAATTTGCAAATTGTATGGACGGATGTTTATAGTACTCAGAAAGACGAACAATATATTCTTATGGCATTTTTCGATAAAATTAAAATTATCAGACTAACAGCGTTTTTAAAATTCAAAAAATCAAAAGAAAATGAAGATTTTAAGGCAAACAACGCACGATATAAAAAAAAGTCAAGAAAAAAAACATTCCTTTTTGAAAGCTCTATAAGATTGGAATAACAACTTTTTGAATTTAAAAAAAAATCCAAAATTCAAATTTTCCCACCAAAAAACGTGATAGGAAAAAATATTCAATGGAAAAATTATTGGTCTTAAATAGATCTACAAATTTTCTGTTGACCATTTTTTTATAGGATAAGTAGTTTTCGTTTTAATCTTAAAATTTTGTTTAAAAAAAATAAAAATTCAATTTCCCCGCCAAAAAACATGAGATATGAGAAAATCTTACAAAAAAGTGATCGGCTTTAAAAAGATCTACCAATTTTCCATTACGCGCTTTTTGATTGGATAAATAACTTTCGTTTTAAATGTGAAAAATACTGTCAAGAACTTAAAAACTAATTTTTCTTCACCAAAGACTTTCGAAAAAATCTGCCCGACCCCCTTCGGGGGCGCGGGCACATTCTCATCGCGCGCTTCGCTCGCAAGTTTGAGCGCGCCTAGGGGGCGCGGAGTGGCCGTCGCGCTTCGCGATCCGTTAACGTTTAATCTCGCGCTGCGCGCGAGGTCCTTATAGCTCGCGATTATGCTTGCGACTCATTTTATTGATTCTTTAGAAATTAAATCATGTTTAATTTTCTCAAAGCGCTCA
>JBAGKK010044088.1:0-10374 GCA_037177015.1 Euceroptres primus | reverse complement strand
AAGAATTGCAATTATTGAAAATGAAGTACTTGGCGTTTATGAAGCAATGAAAAATGATAATTGTAATAATTTTTCAACTTTTCCTTACACTGACCACCGGATTGACAGCACAGCTCAGGGGTAGAGTGTCATCGATCCGAGACTATTCGAGCGAGCAGTCTTCAGGACCGCCGTATATAGCCTCTCAACGTAAATGCGCAGAGAGTCGTGATGTAAACAACGTCTGGCGGCCCTGATTGCCCGAGCGATATAGGCCGGTCAAGGGACGCTCGGGGGGGGGGGGGGCAGAACCAGTGAAGCGTGAACGGTGCCATCGATCAGTGTACCGTCAATCCGGTGGTCAGTGTACTTTCACCAGATCCACTACCTCAAATTACCTTGAATTCCATTGCAGTTATAGTTCCTAAATACCAACCATTCAACCCAAAGTCATGAAAACTTGTAAGTACATGGGTGAAACTCTATGTATAACCCACGATTAAGGTTTGAAAGTGATGGAGAGTATAAATGATTTATTTAATTTAATTTTGTTTCAGATGCCAAAAGTATTCAGGAAGTCACACAATAGAACGCAACGGAAGTCACTTCTCTTGCGGGAAGATGGAGATGAGCTGCATAATTTGATACATCAAGCCAGCGTCAAGTTCAAAATTGCTGGAGAGAAATCAGTTTTAGAAAAAGATGGGACGAAAATAGAGGAAGATGAAATTTTCAATTTCTTCAATGAGACTGGGGAAGTATTTCTGGTGTTGGAACACAACCAACACTGGGAAAGAGGGATTGATCATTCTACATTGCTCATGGAATCCGAAGGCAATCTGCAATCCACTGTGCAATCCACTTCCAATGGAGATAAAGAAATTGATGAAACAGTTCAATACCAAGAACAGGTTTCTGAACAAGAATTTGGACAAAATTTAAAAGAGGTCTGGGAGAACTTTCAATTCAATTGGAATTCCTGTTCAGTGTCCAGAATAAACGAGTTAAAGCAGGGCATCAAGACGGGCGAACTTATTAGGTACTTTGTACATCAGTCCGTGGACCAAATGCGAGATATAAGTACCAACATTCCTCAGTACGCGATAGGTATTGTGGCGAAACAAATTGTTGCTGCTTATCCAAATGTTTTTGAGGATAAAAATTTACGCAATGAAAAGCTAGGCCAAGGTTGCCATACAATTGCCTCAAAAATGATCAACCGCAACAACAATTTGAATCGACCAAAAGATGGGAAAACAGTCGCACAGGAATTAGGGGTAAAGTGCAAAAATCTGTCACGATTGAAAATGACACAATCGGGGTGCAAAAATTGGTAGCCAGAAATAAAATTGCCCTATGAAAATTTGTAAGCAAAAAGAGTATTTCTTGTGGACTGGATAAGAAGCCTTAACGTGGATGAAAACATGGATCCAAATGTAGTGCAAGAACCACCAATCTTCGAAAAAAAGAAACAGGAAGCAGAAAAAAAGTTTCTCTTTACATTTGCCCATCAACGAAGGTTTTTAAATAACTTAGAATATCCACCCACAGTTGAGGACATACTGGATTTGTGGCCAATAATGTTCAATATGGAGTTTTACTTCTGGCACTACGAATTGCTGATGGGTCACTCCATACATAAATTAGAAGAAGAGCTCAAGAAAAGCCAATGTAAAATTTTTACTTTTGGCCATCAGAATCATTTAACGAGCAAAACTCAAATTTCAGATGAAGAAATTTTGAGAATTATTTCGAAGCGTTTTTCAGAAGACCACGATCAGTTGATCATCAAATTCAATGTAAAATTTTCTATACTTCTGTTTTAGGACTTGCTTCAGAAAATTTTTCCTCAAAATTTAGAAATTAAACTCTTCTTATTCTTCTTCTTCACGTATTTCAAGTGTTTATATAAAAAATAAGCAATATTTTAATTCACATTTAAAATAAGTAAATTTTATCAGATTTTTTTGTGATTCATGATCACCACTTGCAACATCTGTTTTAAAAATTAATTTCTTTTTAAATCATAGTTACATAGAAATTACCCGTATTTACAGTGAGAACTGCAAATTTTGCGGATGATCTTTTGGAAGTAAGTCCCTGCGTTAATTTTATAATTTAAGTTAAAGATTTATGTATGTATGTACTTTGCAGGATGATACACCAATTGAAGAGTTCGTTACTCCCGAAAACGCTTTTGGATGGGTTGCTTCTACGTGTAAGAATAATGTTTCATTTCATTTTAAGTGTATTCTTTAAATTTAGAAGTTAAATGTAATTTAATTCCATTGCTTTATTTTAACAGGTTCTGCAGAGAAATTCCATTTCTTCATTCAGAGGCACATTATTTTCCCCGATCGCACATTCCTTACGGCTTTAAAGATTCTCTTCGCATCTTTTTTTATTTTTAATAAGCCTTTCCCAAACCAAAATTCCGTCACGTTAGATTTCATCCAAAGAAATTTAATGAATATCAGCCTGTCAGGCAAAGGAAACAAAGCAACAGCACCAAAGTGCTCTATGAAGAAAGTAATTAGTTTCTCTAATGCTTTGAATAAAACTCACGTAATAGAAGAGGAAATTTAAGAAACTATAAGAGATCCTGATGACGAAGATGCCGAAGAATAAAGAGTTGAATCTTTTAATTATAGCAGATCATGCTTTTTGATACACATCATCATTGCAAGTACGTTTACAATTTTTGTTTCAAATTTTTTTCAATAAGTTGTGCTCCTTGTTATAATACAGTTTTTTTAGAATCATATCTTGCTTTATCTAATTCAAAACAATTTTTTATGCTTTCAGAATTAGGAGATTTTCATTTAAATATGATAGCAATAGATGGGAAGTATGCGCTGTTGATCATCTGTCGTTTAACGGAACCAAAGAATATTTTATTTATTTATTGGATGTTGAGAAGAAATCGAAATGAATCAAAAATATAATTTTTGTTAATAAAAATTATATTTAAATACAAATTAAAATATCACTTTTGAGTACAAAGATTGGTTTATATTTACTATAAAATTAAAAATTAAAAGTTTATTACCATTTTTTATTAAAAATGCACTATAATTAATAAAATTACATATCATTTGTACTAATTCATGACAAATGTATATTTACCAACGAATGATAAAATTACATATCATTTGTATTAATGCATGAAAAATGTATATTTAACAACAAATGGTAAAATTACATTTTTTCATACTTTTACATGTGACATAACCTTTGCAATATGCCTCATAAATTTACCTACTGGTGGTATTTTTACGGAACGTTATGTATATTTACGTACTGTCTTTCATTTTACTACGTTAAACGTGAATCGATTTATTTCCAACGTGACACGCTGTAAAAATACATCGAGTTTTTTTACAGTGTAGGTTTATACGTGGATTCACCATGAGGGGTCACATGACCACGTCACGAAGGCAACTGCGACACGAACGAGGTCCCACTGTAATTAGTAGAAATTGTCACTAAAGTAAATTAGTGACCGACTTTTCACTAATTCAAATTTAGAGAGTATCGTTTCAAAGCGCATTAGTTTAAGCCTTTTAAAAACTTTAAACGTTATTTCTAGATCTCTATCGAAAGTTAAGTAAAGGTGAAATGTAATATGTTGGCAGTATTTTTCACCATTTTGTTGATATTTTGCACTGACTTTTTTCAGCCAGGTAATTTTTCAATATTTGAGGTGTATTTTGATTTAGTAAAAATCAAGAATGTGGTTTAAAATTTAAAATTTCAGTGAAAACTAAAGAGTGCCCACCATCAAAAGGAATGTGCGGCCCTAGTTGTCGAGGAGACTTTTGAAATATGTTCCAATGCCCAGAAGGTGAATTCTGTTGCAAAAACTAATAAAGAATATGGAAGTCAAGAATATTAAGCTGACTGTGCTTCGGATATTCATGTAAAAAAATATCCAATAAAATAATCACTGGATTAAATAAAAATAAATTACACGATTTTTTTATTTTTTTTTAAATTTCGAAATTATACAAATTTCAAAAATATTTATCCTATTCCGAAAACAATTGCGCCATTGAATTCTGCGGAAAAAAGCACTTAACATTTCGTTCCGAACTTGTTATAAAATATTTAGAAACTGTTGCGCTCAGGCTAGGTGCAATTGTTTAAATTTTTTTATAACAAATTGTAGCCAAAAATACAAAAGTGAATTATGTTTCCTTAGTAATTTTTTCCGTATAATTCAACGGCGTAATTTATTTTTGCGTAAGATCAATATTTTTTTTGTTTAAACAAATTTGGCTAAAAACTTTTGCTAAAAATTATGCTGCGATTATTATTAATAATTATTATATACGGAACGATGGTAGAATTCCATTTGTTTATTTATATAATTGTTTTATACTTGATTGTTTTAAACACTCGTCTCCCACAGAGTGGCCGACCATAGAGCGGCCGGCTACACGGCTGTTCATGCTTGACTGGTTCTGCCCCCCCCCCTGAGCGTCCCTTGGACGGCCTACACTGAAGCTCATCACTAGGGCATTCAGGGTCGCCAGAAGTTGTTTACATCGCAACTCTCTGCGCATTTACTTCTGTACGTTCAGGGACTATACAGCGGTCCTGAGTGTTGACATAAGAGTGCTTGCTCGTCGCTTTAAATCCGGTTCAAATTCGATTTTAATAACACCCACGATGTGGTCGTCTACCCCCAAGGCCGGCCACTCTGTGGGAGACGAGTGTATAATTTTATGACGTGTGCATTGCGCAATTTTTTATAAATTTTTTTTAACAAAAATGAGGGAAAGCAGTGCAAATGTAACGCATGTTTCTTTAGTAATTTTTTCTTTAGAATGCAATGAAGTAACTGATTTTTGTATAGGATCAATATTTCCTCATTTGGATAAACAAAATATTTATAAAAAATTTTTCACCCTACTGTTAGTTTCGAAAATTCCAAATGCATTAAATTTCAGGTCACAGTTTCGACAAAATCATGACGTCAATATCTAGATGCCAAACCATTATAAAACTAACCAATAATATCACAATTTTGACGTCATTAAGGCGTTAAATTTATTAATCTTGTGTCATTAAATTAAAATCATTTTTCATTTTCGAAATTACAAGAAGTATTTTCTCAAAAGAAACTTATATTAGTAAAATGTAATCTTACATTAACAAAATCTGAAACATTTTGAAATAAATTTTTAAAGCTTACAAATTTTGTTCAATTTTACTTCATCGTTTCGAATAATAAATAAATAAGAAATAATAAATAGTAAATAAATGAACAAACACAATTTTATTTCATAGAAATTTTAATCAATTTAATTACTTTTTATGTAATTTAAAATATTATTTACCCTGAAGCGTGGATTCATTTCAATACATTTTTTTTCAATTCGAATTTCTAATTTAAAAAAAAGTGTATTGAAATTTTCAAGTTAATTTTACTCTAAAATTCAAAACTCTCAAAATTTAGAAGTTTTTAAACGCATTACAAATGATCTTTTGATCTGTTGCAAAGTGTTTGAATTATTTTACATATTGATATAGAAACTTTGCTTGGAAAAGAAAAATAATAAAAATCATTTTTAAATAATTCTTCCTCAATTAGTTCCTAATTAATTACGTTTATTACGCTAATTATATTTTATAATCCGAAATTCCTTGCTTGGAAACTACAATATTCATCCAGTCTTCCAAAAAAATAAAAACAAACCTGAATTCCCAAAAATCTATTATTTCTTTATTCGAATCATAAAGTAGACTTTGGATAAAACTTCTAATGCGAAAGTTATTCTGCTCAGTAGTTAATAAGACAGAAATAATTCATAAATCCAAGAAAACTAGAAAACTATTATTTTGAGGTTAGGAAAGACTTACCTATTCATTTCGTCTTCCATCTGCCTCAATTTCTCCTCCATTTTTGTAGTCTTTTTCACTCCGCGCACTTGAAAGTACACTGACCCGTTTTTTATATCAATTCACTACGTTTTGTGTCTAAAAAATCTTAAAAAACGATATTTTATCAACAATTGTCACCACACACATTCCTTGCAAAAAATAACGCTAAACATCATGTAACGTGGTCACAATTCTCCGAATTACCCACGTCGGGTTTCATACCCTCTTATATAGAATACTTCTGATGATAAGACAGAAATCGCTTTACTACGCGGGGCTTCAGACCCTCTCATGTAAAATAGTTCGTACGATAAAGCAGAACACGCCTTATCAGGCGGGAAATTCGAATTTCTTCTAGATTTCAAATGAAGTAATATTACTTTTATTGAAGGAAATTACTTCTCAACAATGAGAATTAATAATAATGTAGTAAACGACAAACGGCACAACTTTCTCTCTCTGTCCTACAAATCGATTGCGCAACAATAAGGCGGAAATTATAAACCACTACAAGCCTCAGAATTCCTGGGATATAGGTTATGTTTGACAAACCGGAAGTCATAAATTATAGGATAGGCGCCAGGCGCCAGACGAGTGACTTACGGTCGCTCTATGCCGAACTGCTGGCTCTTTTACGTCCTCTTACGACTTACGTCTATCGTCTCTCTTACGTGCTTACGTATATGCTAGTTATTGGGCATAGGGAACACATTGCGCGCGCATCACGGCGGAACGTATGTTTCTGTCTGCTAGGTCTGAAGAGCATTTTCGTCTGCTAGCACGCTCGTAACTCACGTCACGTGCGTCACACGTTGGCCGTGTTCTGCCTGGCTGTGAAAAACATTTCTCCGAAAATGGATGAAAAGTGCTATGAAGGTTTACCTCGACCTTCAACTTAAATAGGCATTTTCTAGTGCCATTTTTTAAGAATTTTTTTGTAAAATTTGTTAAAGCTTCAATAAATTTACCAAAAATTTAATTTTCATTTTTGTTCACAGACATTTTTTTAACAGATTCACATAAACTATTGAACAGATTGATATATAAACTCTGCAACAACGATTGTTACAATTTTTCAGTGTTTATTAACGATCCTCTTCTCTTGGTAATATGTACTTTCAATCCCCGCCGAAGTTTTTATAATTTTACTGTTTAAACTTTCTTTCAAACCTTATTACTGCTTTAAAAAAATGTTGGATGTACTTTTTCAAAGAAAACTTGCAATTTTAATTTCAAAGCATTCGATTCGTGTATTTTAAGAATAATAAATTATTTTTCATTAAGTCAGAAAAAATTTTTGAAAAAATGTGGACGTATGCAAAATGGTGATAGTACGTCATTTTTAAAATGAATTAAACAATACAGTTACTTATTTCAAATTAAGTAGAAAAAAAAAGTGGGATTAGGGATGATTTACATTTATTATTTTTAATGATATTTTAGAGTTATAGTGTAAATAGGAGAGGAAAAATGTGTTTGAAATGACCTGTCAAAATGTGTCATTTTCGTAAAGTTTGTAGGGCTATGAGAGTTCTGGAACACTTACCGACCGAGCAGGGTTCAAGTACGTGCTAAGTTACCGGCAGTCGATAATACTCTCGGTCGGCAATGCAGATTCCCAATGTAGATTAACCAACATATAGCGCCACTGCCGCAAGTTACCCTAGATCGGTAATGCAGATTCCTAATGTAGATTGTACCGACAGCTGACGCCGCCGTGGCAAGTTGCCAGCAGTCGGTATTGCAAATTCCTAATGCGGGCTGCCCCAACAGATGGCGCCACTGCCACAGATTGATAATGCCATCAGTTGGTAATGCAGATTCCTTACATGCACTGAGTCTCTGTCGATACGTCAGGGTACTAGCTTCCCGACCTTGCACCAAATGGACTGTAGCGTCACTTACCGTCAGATGGCGCCACCGTTGCAAGTTACCAACAGTCGATATTACCACTAGTCGATAATGCAGATTCCTGACATGAACTGAGTTTCGGCAGCTACATCAGCGTTCTACCCTACCTACCTGGAATCAAATTGAGTCATGACCTCACTAACCGACAGATGATGCCACCGTTGCGAGTTATCGACAGTCGATATTACCACCAGTCGATAATGTAGATTTCTGACATGAACTGGACCTCGGTAGTTACATCAGGGTTCTACCTTACCGTCCTGAAACCCAATGGTTTGCTGACAGATGGCGCGACTGATACAAGTTACCAACGGTTGATATTACCATCAGTCAATAATACCATTAGTCAATATTGCCATAGGCCGGCAATGCAGATTCCTGTAATGAACTGGGTCTCGGTCGCTACATCAGGGTTCTAAATTACCGACCTTGAACCAAATAGGTAATAACGTCACATGTCGATATTACCATCGGCCAATATTACTATCAGCCGATAATGCAGAGTCCTGACATGAACTGGACCTCGGTCGAAACGTCAGAGTTTTACATTATCGACATTGAATCAAGACGGCCGCGACGCCACATACCGATAGACAGCACATTCACCGCAAGCTAGCAACAATCTATATTACTCTCGGTCGGTATAACCCTCATTTGATATTACTCTCAGTCGATAATGCAGATTTCAAACATAAATTGAGCCTCAGTCGATACGACAAGATTCTAACTTATCGACCCTGAACCAAGATGGTCATAAACCAAATGGGCCGTGACGTCATTTACCAACCGAGCGGCGTACTATACGCTGACTATACCACTTGCCGATAGATTGCGCCACTGCTACAAATTACCGACAGTCGGTATTATTCTCGATTGGTATTACTCTTAGTCGATACGTCAGAGTTATAACTTGCCGGCCAAACTGGGGTTTGCCTTTGCAACTACTTAATTGAATCTCCTGCGTCTTGAATTCGTCGATTTGATTTTTTAGCACGTACATAGTTATTGACAGCTATTAAAACGTGGTGCCAACTTAATCATTATCACTGAAAATTATTGTCTGGACTACAAGCAGTTATTGACACTTGACAATTCAGACATCAACTCACTCCTACGTCACTCTGAACTTGACTGCAAGAGAGGTTAAGTCCCACGAAAATTTACCGACAGTCGATATTACCCTCACTCAGTAATGCAGATTGCGAGTATTGGTATAACCTTAATCGGTATGTAATTGACCTACCTTACCGACATCAGACCTCTACTGTAGAATCCCTCTGTTTTATAAGTTAAAGTGATAAATCTTATAACACTATTTCATGAAGCCCTTATCCAACTCAATCCTTTCTTTCAGACTTTATTATTCCCATTTAAATGTTTCCCGCGCGAAAACATCCTGCAGCGATTTTCAAACAATTCATCCCTTTTAGTTTAGCATAAGTTAGACATAAGTTCTATATTGTGTTAACATTATTAGAGCATGCTGTACCCTGCAGCGTCATCAACATAGTGAAATTGATCAAATATTTCAATATAGAAAAAGAAAAGTAAACCATGTATAAAGAGGATCCAAAGGTAATTTGAATTTAACTTGGAAGTTATTAGAAATCTAAACTGAAACTAATTTTTAAGTTTTAATTATAATTAGTGAAAAAGTAAAAGTTAACTTAAAATACTAATTAAAATTCAATTAAAACTAAGCTAAAACTAACTTGAAAGTAATAAAAATCATAACTAAAGCTAATTATAAAATAACATACAACTAATTTGAAAGAACAAGTTAAAGTTAACTAAAATTAAATAAAAACTAATATGAAATTAATCATAATTCTAATCTAAACTAAAGCTAACTAAAAATCTAAACTAAAGTTAATTAAATATAAAAACCAAAGCTAATCATAATCTAAACTAGAAGTAATCAAAAATCTAAACTAAAGCTAATTATAAATCTAAACTACAGTTAATTAAATATCTAAACAAAAGCTCATTTAAATCAAACTTAGAAGTAACTAAAAATTCAAAGTTAACTTAAAAGACTAACTAAAATTAAATTAAAAGTCGTATAAAATTAACCATAATCTAAACTAACGCAAATAAAAAAAATCTAAATTAAAATTAATTTAATATCTAAACCAAAGCTGATCATAATCTTCATTAGAAGTAATTCAAAAACTAATTCAAAATCTATACTGAAGTCAATTATAAAAACTAAACCAAAGCCAAGCATAATCTAAATTAAAAGTAATCAGAAATCTAAACTAAAGCTGATTACAAATCTGAACTACAGTTAATTAAACGTCTAAACCAAAATTCATTTAAATCTAACTTAGAGGTAAGGGAGTGGAGTGGCCGTCGCGCTTCGCGTTCCGATATTGTTAATCGTCGCGCTACGCGCTCCGATATTATGGATCGTCGTGCTACGCGCTCCGATATTATTGAACGTCGCGCTTCGCGCTCCGTTATCGTTTCACCTCGCGTTGCGTGCGATATCTTTATAGCTCGCGAAGCTCACCTCGCTCGTTAGTTTCAGCGCGCTTTCGGGCTCGCGGAATATTCGTCGTTCTTTGCGCAGAGTCAAGTTTATTCCTCATGATTTAC
>JBAGKK010044077.1:0-10375 GCA_037177015.1 Euceroptres primus | reverse complement strand
CTTGAATTTCTGTAAAATTACTCTAGAATTTCTAGGAAATATTCATCAAAGTTATACGAAATTTTCAATGAACTTTTGTAAATGAACTTTTTATATGTTTGTCTTGAATATTTACGGTATTTTGAACTCTTTTTGAGTATTTTTGTAAAATTTTTCTTGAATTTCTGTAAAATTACTCTAGAATTTCTAGGAAATATTCATAAAAGTTATACGAAATTTTCAATGAACTTTTGTGAATGAACTTTTTATATGTTTGTCTTGAATATTTACGGAATTCCTCTGGAATTTCTAGACAATTAAATTATTTTCTGAATTTATCTTAGAATTTTCGTTGTAGTTTCTTTAATTTTTTGTGGAATTGATGTTAATTCTCCACAGAAGTCTATTGAATGCCATAGGAGACCGAATCCATTTCAAATCAGGCAAGCCGGCAGGTGACATGTTCAGGATTAGGAAAGAAATATGTTTTTGCACGTTGAAAATAAGGAGTATTTAGAAAAATAAGGAGTATTTTGTTTAATTAACATAGCGAAATTTGTACATTTTTTACGAATATTTAAAAATTTTAAGCAGTAAATGAGTTTTTTGGGAATTTTACTTTAAAAACCTTGAAATTTTGACCATTTTTTTAGATATTAAGTTTTTTCTTATTTCAGTTTATACAGTTTTTTGCACTCTTTCAAAATCTATAAAAAATTATAAAATAATAAAAAGTGGTAAATTTATTTCGATTTTTTGAAAACAAAAAAAGTTTTTCTTAAAAACCCCACCTTTTTTCTCTGAAATTTTTAGGAAAAATAGGTACTAATATATTCCACTAATCATAAATTTCCCATTTGATATTTTTTTTTGTTTTTCGGGAGAAAAAATTAATTTAGATTTTTTTTTTCAAAACTTGCCATTTTTGCAATTTTTAAGATTTCTTGTTCTAGATTGTCAAGTTTTTTTCACTCTTTCGAAACTGATGAGAAAAACCAAGAAAGAATAAAAAATGGTAAAGCTATTTTGAGTTTTTGATAAAAAACTTAAAAACAAAAAATTTAATTTAGCAATTAAGAAATGAAATTACTATTATTAATAACTAATTAGTAATAATAGTAGTAATAATTAGTAATAATATTAATGGTAATAATAGTATTATTATTACTATTGTTATTTATTATTATTACTAATTAATTACTATTATTAATTATTATTAATTTAATTATTTAATTAAATTTTAGTAATTTTTATTTTTAATTTTAAGTCTTAATCGTTTTAATTTTATTTGATAAATTAAAACACGAAATTTTATCAAAACAGCTACCTTTTTTTTGCTGAAATTTTCAGGAGTGATAGGTAATATATATTCAAGACGGACTAAGTCTTTTTTTTCGCGGGAAAACAAGGTCGATTCGTGTGATTTTTTTACTTCAGCGTACTTGTTTCAAAATCGAATTTAATTCTAGATATAATTTTTGGTAGTGCCTGTTGCACTTCAGAATTTTTAATGTTTTAGACAATTATCATGGCTGCGAAAAGTGTTTTTACAGAGGGCAGATTAAAATATTCAGATTATGGAAAAGTGCATAAAAAGGTTTTGATAAAATTTCTTGTTGAAATTTCTCAAAAAACCAAAATCACTTTACCATTTTTTATTCTTTCTTGGTTTTTCTCAACGGTTTCGAAAGAGTAAAAAAAACTTGACAAACTGGAACATGGAAAACTTTAAAATCTTGCATAACCCTCGCCCCCCCCCCCCATAACCTTGCAAAAATGGCAAGGTTATGAAAAAAAATTGAAATTAATTTTTTTCTCCCGAAGAACAAAAAAATACCAAATGGGAAATTTATGCTAAGTAGATTATATTAGTACCTATTATTCCTAAAAATGTCAGGGGAAAAAGGTGGAATTTATGAGAAAAAATTTTTTAAATTTTTTTCAAAAAATCGAAACAACTTCACAATTTTTTATTCTTTCTCGGTTTTTCTCAACGGTTTCGAAAGAGTGAAAAAAACTTGACAAACTGGAACAAGAAAAACCTTAAAATCTAAAACATTGCAAAAATGGCAAGTTTATGAAAAAAAATCGAAACTAATTTTTTTTCTCCCGAAAAACAAAAAAATACCAAATGGGAAATTTATGCTAAGTAGATTGTATTAGTACCTATTATTCCTAGAAACGTCAGGGGGAAAAAAATGGAATTTATAAGAAAAAATTTTTTAAATTTTTTTTAAAGCTCGAAATAACTTCACCATTTTTTATTATTTTTAAATTCTTTTGTGGATTTTGAAAGAATGCAAAAAACTATATAGTCTGAATTAGGAAAAACCTTAATATCTCAAAAATGGCAAGGTTTTTAAAGTAAAATTTCCAAAAAACTCATTTTATCCTTAAAATTTTAAAATATTTGTAAAAAATGTAAAAATGTCTCTATGTTAATTTAAAAAAAAATACGTGTCTCCTTATTTTCGACAACAAAAAAACATTTCATTGGCAACCTAATCCTGAACATGACACCAGCCGTGCATGATTTGAAATAGATTCGGTTAGGAATAAAATCATTGAATTTTCATGAAAGTACAGAGGCATTCTGCAAAAAACCCTAGAAAATTCCCTTTATACAATTATGTAATATTGTAATATTGTAATATTGTAATACAATTATGCAAAATATTTCACCTTTTTACTCTGATTCTCTGATTTCCTTCCCTTGGCTTTTCATTTTACAGACCAAAAATAGAAAATTTAAAATTATTTTTCCTCGACTGCACCACGACTGGCAGTGAAGAGCAAAACGGATAATTTATTCGGTGTAGCAATTAAATGAGTAATTTGACCTAATTTTATAGAGAGGAGGTGAAATTATAAAATGTTACTGATTGCAAATGTAGTGACCTGAAAGAGTCTAATTTCGTTAAAATGTTTTTAATTTAAAATAATTAGTTCTTTATGTCATGAAATTTTATGATATTTAATATTTAATTTAATATTATTTCATATTTAATTTAATATTATATAATATTTAATTTAAAATTTAATTTTTTTAATTAATATTTAATTTAAAATTTAATTTTTTAAATTAATAATTAATTTTTAATTTAATAATTAAAATTACATATCCTTTATCAAATACGTTCTTTTATTTTTGGCCTTTTAGACAGAAAATAGATTACTTGAATTTGCAAAACTTTTAATAATAACAAAAATGTCAAATTTGGAAGCATGGAGTTTGGAATTACTTCATCCCTAAGTTTACAATGCTGTAACCACTCAAAGTTCAACGCTTCCAATTTGGGCGAGCTAACCTCAAAACCTGTCAAACTTGGACACTTAGAACTCGAAAGCCTTCCAGCCTCCAACATTTCCAGATTGAAACAAGGAAGACAGGAAGGGTAAAAGTTCAGTTTACCTCGAGACTAAACCTACCATTTCTAACAATTTCTGTCCTTCCTTTCACTTCTTGTTTCGAGGAAAACATAACTCACGGAAAATTATAGGGAGAATGGGATAAATAATTTTTATTTTAGTTTTTATTTTACATTTAATTCTAGGTTTCATAGTTTCTAAACCATCTTGGAAAATTAAACTTATCAATATTTGATTCAAAATTGCTTGAGAAAAAATTTAATTATTTAAATTGACAATAACGAGCGGATGTTCTCTCCGCACAGTCAAACAAAAAAATTATTCAGTCTTTATCTTGAATTATCAAATCAACAAAAAAAAGCATTTTATTAATTCTAACGAATTTTGGAAGAGAAGCTGAAGCGTGCTACTTTAAAGAATAGTTTCAGTTATAGTTGTTTATTTAAAAATAGTTATTTCAATATTTGTAGTTTTTCCTTCGTTTTAGACAAAAATCATAATTTTCATTCAATTTCAATTCTCAAAGGGTCATTTTGTTCCTTAAAAGATCCTTTACAGTTCTATTTGGTATGTTTTCATTCAAATTTGTAATTTGGCACATTTTTTAATTTGCGAGATCATTATTTATATAATTTCTAAATAAAATAATTTTGATATAAACGTACCGAATAGAATTGTAAAGGATCTTTTAAGGAACAAAATGACACGCTGAGAATTGATATTGAATGAAAATTACGACTTCCGTCTCAGATGAAGGAAAAAACACTATTTTTAAGTAAACAATTATGATCTAAACTATTTTTTTTCTAAAGTACTCTTAGGTTTCTTTATAAAAATTCGTCAAAAATAATTTTGTATTTATTCTCCTTGATTGTATAAATCAACATAAAAATTTGATTAATTTTGAGTTTACCTATATGGGGAGTGCATCCTTAAAATTTATTCACTTTCTACAACATTTGAAGAAGGCTCTGATTGGTGTTACACTATAAAAAATATATTTTTCCGGAAGTGGTGATTTGGTCACGAATATGAATCAGCTATAACCCACGTTATTATGAAAACGATGCACATATTTGCTTTTGATCTACAATTTCTGTCGGACAGTGAAATATTAACTTGAACATAATTGTAGCCTGACAAATTTATGCACTGGAATTAACTTAGCTATTTGGTAGTATTTACGAGATGCGCATGTTAAAAGCTCCTAGGCACGGTGAGTGGTTGCACGTAAGCCCTAGATACGAGTGTTTGCAGGTTTACACAGGTACAATGAAATGTCTTGATAAGACAGTAGGGCAGCAGTACGTTCTCTGCGTTTGATCAGGATTAGAGATAAAAGTATAATTGTGGGACCAATAAAAAATAACTCAGATTTCATTTTGAGTTATGAAATTGAATATGAATTAATAATTTGTAATTTGAACTATATTACTAATTTGATACTTTGAAAAGCCCCAATTTACTTTCAGAAATTCAATTAAAAGTATTGACAATGAATTTTGTTTTTTTACAAAACTTCGTGGCTTTAGAGTTAAATAGCTTGTCAGTAGAAATAAAGGTAAAATTATATGGCCAATAAAAATATTGAAGGTAAATTGATGATGGATAATTAAAAAATTTTTTATCGAGTTTTCTGAATTTGACATTTAATTATAAGGCTGGCAATCTATGTTATAAACTTTATTACATATTCAGGGTGTCTAGCGTCCTGAAAATCCTTAAAAATCTGGAAAAGTCCTTGAATTTCACTCAAAGTCCTGGATTTTTATCTCTCTACATTTCTCCCTTTTTTCCCTTTTTATGTTAAATTTCCGAATAATTTTCCAAGAATTATGAGAAATATTGTAGACACTTCTGAAATTAAAAAAATCTTAATGTTTTCTTCAATTTCCCATAATTTCCAAATTTTTTAATTCTCAAAAGCCTCCTAAAATCTCTTAAAATCCTCCAGAATCTTTAGAGCTGATTTAAAAGCCTTAAAAATTCTCCAAAATACTTGAGACTGTTCTAGAATCTTCTGGGTTCTCCTACAATAATCTTATAAAATAATATCCCACAATACTTCAATTTTCTACACCATATACATACTAGAATCTTCCAGAATATTCTAAATTTTCCTGAATACTTACGTAACGTTCTAGAATTTTCTACCGAAACTTTTAGAATCCTCCAAAGTCTACTAAAGATTTCCGAAATTCTCTCAAATTCTTTAGAATCTTCAAAACGTATCTAAAATCTGTAACATTTCTCCAAAATATTCTGGACTATTTTTAAATCTACAATCATTTCAATTCTTCTGGATTCTTCCATAATCTTTTACAATCTTCTGGATTTTCCTTTTAATAATCTTATACAATCTTAAAAAATTCTTAATACATTCTTACAGAATGCTTAAGGGGGGTTTCTATCTTGTAGGCCTAAAAAGTTGAGTAATTTTTAGAAAATTATAAAAAAGCTAATAAAGATGGATAAATGAAATTTGCCATATATGATTATATATATTTAAGTTTTAAAAAAAAATTTATAAAGTTTTTTAATCAATATCATGATTTTAAAAGCCAGTAAAAGTTGGAGCACCTTTATCACGGCGGTCCATGATGGAAGTGATAACTCAAGTACAAATCATTTGAAATTAAAAAATTGAGCGGGATTATCATCAAGAAACATCAGCGTGTAGAATAGACTAGAATTTAAAAAAAAAAAATTTTTGGCCAAGTTATAGATATTTGAAAAAAAATAATTTTGGCCAAATTATAGATATTTAAAAGAAAATTTTGGCCAAATTATAGATATTTGAAAAAAAATTTTGGCCAGCTTATAATATTTAAAAAAAAAATGTTTGGCCAAGTTATAGATATTTGAAAAAAACTCATTTTTCCGAAAAATTTTCTTTCTTTTTCTTATTACAAAAAGCAAAGTTTTCGATATTTTTTTATAATTCTAGTCTATTCTACGCGCTGATGTTTCCTGATGATAATCCCGCTCAGTTTTTTAATTTCAGATGATTTGTACCTGAGTTATCACTTCCATCATGGATCAGCGGCGCTCCAACTTTGACTGGCTCTCAAGATCTTGGTATTGATTAAAAAACTTTGTAAATTTTTTTTCTAAAGCTTAAATATGTATTATTACATATTCCAAATTTTATTCATCCATCTTTATTAGCTTTTTAAAATAATTTTTTGAAAATTGCTTAACTTTTTAGGCCTACAAGGTAGAAACCGCCTTAATATTCTTTAATATTCCCCCATCCCATTCTTTAAAATTCTACAAAATATACTAGAATGTTCCAGAATCTTTTAAAATCGTCTAAAATTTTCTGAACTCTTCCATGATCTTTTAAAATCTTCTAGAATCCTCAAGAATATTCTGAAATGTACCTGAAGTTTTAAACGTTCAAATGAACAAACTTTTTTCTTAACATAAGTTTATTTTGAAATATTGTTCAATCTACAAGATAAAGAGAAATATCATGAGATTCATTATCATTACATTAGTTTCTATATTAATAAACCAATATTTTAGAACAAATTTGAGTTTAAAATGGAATCAAATAAAAATTTCGTTCATTTGAACGTTCAGAACTTCAAGCACATGATTCTAAACTCCATTCGAATTTCCAGAATTCTGCAGAATCCTTTAGAACCTTCTCAACTCTACAAAAGACTCTAATAATTTTGAAGAATCTTCTGGACTGTTCCAGAATCTTTCTAAAATTCTGTAGACTTGTTGAGTCTTCAAAAAAAAAAAAAAAAAAATTCTGGAAGAGACTAGAAGATTTTAGAACTTTATGGAAAGTTTTAGAAAAACCAGGAAGTCTCGGGAGATTTTAAAAAACAAAAATTTATATTTTAGAGCATTTTATGAGATTTCAAAAGATTTAATGAATCTTCAAGTTAATGGAAAATTAAAAATATTCTAGAAGATTTTAAAAGTTTTTTGAAAAGTCTAAAAGTCGTAAAGGATTTTAGAAAGTTCTAGAGCATGCCAAACATTCTGAAAGTTTAGAAATTTGAGGATTTTTTTATTAGATTCTAGACAAGAATCTTAGATTTTTTTAAAAGAAAAAAAAACTTAAATTTTTTTAAAAAAGGGGATTTTTTAAAATCCCCTATTAATCCCCAAATTAATTAATTAATCCCCAATTTAATTAATTTTTAATCCCCAATTTAATTAATTTTTAATCCCCAATTTAATTAATTTTTAATTCCGAATTCAAAATGAAATCAGAAGTCGTTTATCAATTGCCTTAGTAAGCTTATTTTGTAGAAAACTACTGATTTACTTATATACTAATTCATTTAGTTACTTATATATACATACTTATATATACTAATTCATTTAGTTAGGTTACTAACTGAATTTATAGTTTCTTACTGCAAAATAGTAATTTTTAAATTAAAGATTAGTAGAAACGCTCACTAAAGCAATTGATAAATGATTTAGTACAAAACTACTAATTCTTCTTAGAGAGTATTTCCTTAAAAAACAGTTTTTTGAGCTTATACAGATAAATACAGTTAGCTAAACTCAAAACTTTCATAAATCGTATAATTAACATTTTGTATGTTTCATTTAGTTGTGTAAATTATTTCTATCCTACAGGTTCAAGAAAAAAAGATTTTTTCCATGAAAGTTTATGGTAATAATTAAAAAATAATACCTGGCGAAATTTATTTTTTGCCTATGAGAACCATGTTCTTGAAGTTCTAAATGTTCAGATGAACGAAATTTTTTTTCTTAACTCAAATTTATCTTGAAATATTGTTTTAATTACAAATAAAAAAAGCATCATGAGCTTTTTTATCATTAAATTAGTTTCTTTGCTAATAAACCAATATTTTAGAACAAATTCGAGTTCAACATTAAATCAATTTAAAAATTCGTTCATCTGAACGTTCAGAACTTCGGATACATTGAGAACCTGGAAAAGTCCTGGAATTTTTTAAAGGAGAAAAGCTTGATACAGTACAAACTCTGATACAGTACACTCTCATGTACTGTATAAACTGTTTATAATATAATTTATTTACCTTTAAAATAATAATTTTCGCAAAATTGATGAATAACATTTTTGGCTAAAAAAATTGAAAGCAACACAGAATAAGGTTTTTTTTCAATAAGAGAGATTTTTGCTCCTAATCCTTGTATTTCATTCGCTAGACAAGGAAAAACGAAAAAGGAAAATTAAAGTTCTTGAAATTCTTAATGAAGCGCTTACAACCTTTTTTTTCGTTTTTCTTTGTTCCAACCGAGGAATAGCCTTGAATATCCAAAGGTATGCGTCTGGGCTACCACAAGACTGCTAACAGAAATTATAATCCTCCGAGAGAGGATCTTTTGACAAAACTTCTCGCGCATGATAACTCTTGGAATGGAGAGGGCCAAAAGTTTAGGATCTAGGAGAATTCAACTGGGAAAGGTAGGAGTTTAATTTACGAAGTCTTATATATTCCCAGTGTGGTTTCCGGAAGCAAACATTTAACAGATCGTCTCTTTTGTAAGTGTGTTCGATGGGGGGAGAAGTCACGCATTTGCGGGATCCTTCTAAATATCCTGGCGGGATTCGAAGTAACAATGTTGAGAGGATTTCGAGAAGCAATAGGGAGGAAGACCTGAGGGACTTGGAAACGGCGAATATATTCAAAGAGAATCTTATTAACGTCTAAGGACAATACTCTGTCTCCCAGACCCGCACCGAATCAAATCGACGTTCATTCGGGGATCCAATGTCAAAATTGGTTAAATTGTCTTAGGAACATGAAACTCTATTCTATTCTTGGATATCTTTAACCTCGAAATTCAAAACTATTGATTTAATTTGAAAAAGAAATCGAAAATTATATAATATAATCTGAGGCATAAACTTTGCTTGGGGGAAATTATGTAATTGATTTATTGTAGTTATTATTCTTTGTAAAGTTGCCGTTGGGCTTTTGTGAACAGGTCGAGGGTAATAAAAAAATTCCAGTCGAGAAATTTACGATAATTGACCGGAAATTCAGTGTTTCCGATAATTTCGAATGTTGGCGTGCACAGTAGACATTCATTGACCGATTGCCATTTTTGTTCTCATTTTTCTCTTATATTTTTGCTCGACTAAGTAAAGATGATTTCGCTGCACATCGAGGAAGCATAAATCTTATTTTATCTTTCGTAAAACTATGCAGAATTTCTGAAATATTCTTTGCGCTTTATTTCACTTGCGCTTTATTACAAAAATTGTTATTCCTTTCTCGGATTTTTATAATTTAGGCTTTGATGAAATGTAAAATATTTTTATGAATAGAATCTTGTTATCGTTATGATTAGTGATGCATTCAAGTGAGATCTCGTCTTTCAAGATCTTGTCTCGATGCTGTCTTGTCATTATCAAGAATCTTGAAAAAATTATTGACTGGCTCTAATCTATATGTTACCATGGTTATCTAAAGATTTTCATCCTGCTTCATGTGGTCAGAAGCAAGATTTCTCGAAAAAAAACAAAAAATATTTGACTGTTCAAGAATCTTGGTTAAAAATATTTCCGAAATTTCGAGTGATATGAAGCAAGATCAAGATTGTCTTGTCTTGAAGTGCATCACTAATTATGATTCATTATTTATTTAAATACTAAATTAGTTATTCAAGCTATAATTTTATTTATTGCTTAAACAAACTGAACATATATTATTTTAACATTCTTAACAATATTTATCAAGAGGATTCAAATTCATTCAATTGCAATTCCGACCGTTTCTCATCCTTATATTTCATTCATGAAGACTGAGATTTCTTTGCATTTAATTTTAGTAATTGAAATAACTTATTTCTGTATGGAAATATCTAAAAATATGCAGAAAATATGAAAAGGTGTATTAATATGGTAAACTACTTTTTCTACTTAAAATGGTCTGACCATAATGTTCCATTTTCACTAGCAAAGCAACGTATGTCTATAAATTTATCTGACTTGAATATAATATTTCAGACTCGATTTCAGAGAACACTTCATTTGAAAAATATTCTTTTACGTATTATATAT
>JBAGKK010044066.1:0-10375 GCA_037177015.1 Euceroptres primus | reverse complement strand
TTTTAGAATTTTTTTCTGCCGAGATTTTCACTAAAATCTGTACAAAAACTCGAGGTATCTAAACTTTTTGGACGGATTTGACGTTCATACGGTTTTGACTTGTTTACGTTTAGAGAATTCCGATTTAAGGGCAAGGCCATTCAGGCAACCCCCGAAACCGACCTTAAATCGGAGCTTCAGTGTATATACATAATAGAAATAGCTTGAAAAATTCGCAAAAGTAGCCTTTTTTTCGGGCGTCTAAAGTGATATGATCCCTTAATGTTTTTGATTTAAAAATATCCACGACTTTCTAAATTAAAAAAAAGACTTCTTGAGTAAAATAAAGTAAAATACTTTCCGGTATTTTGATTTAATTAATTAGTCTAATTAAGTACCCAAGCCGACAAAACTAAATAGCCAGAAGCATCTTTATCGAAACTAATAAAAAGGCGCTGAGACTCTCGAATTAAAAGTAAAAAAATAAAATAAAAAAAAGAAGTCTTATATTTTACGACGCACAAATCCATTCGAGCGGAAAGTATCAAGTGAAGGGGAAAAAGTCTTCGTTTATCGCCGTCTTTTATAACGCGCAGAATTTCGTGGAGCATTAAAGTTCCAAAGGTCAACTGCGTCGTTATCGGAAGCGAGAAAAAAGCTCGTTTGCTGTGATGTTAACGTCGTGTTCCAGCATATAAGCATCTGAAGAGGGAGAGAGGAAAGTCGATTTATATCGAACTTACTATACGAGGGTCACATCATAAAGTAGGCATCGGCAAGGGCGCCGAATAAGAATAAAGAGAAGAAAGTTTAAGTACCTGACTGCAAGTGTAAGCTCTAAGAGCAGGGATATGAGATGAGATGAGTAGTTCCTCATAAGAAAGAACGATAAGGATAACGATGAGGGTTTGGAGAAGCATGGCAAAGGAAGGAAGAAAAAGAGAAGGACGAGTGAAAATAAAAAGGAGGATGGTCGAGAAAAAAGGAAAAAGAGGAATTAAGAAAAGAAAAGATGAGAATAAAACGAGGAAGAGAGGAGAAGACGATGCAGTATTATAGGTTTGCCGAGCCTGTAATCATCGCGGGACCGCGAAACGCCCATCGACGCCCTCTCATTCTCCCGCCATTCTATTTTGCTCTCTTACTCATACCTTTCCTCATCCACGTCCTCGGGCTCTTTTTCTTTTCTGTCCTCGTCTTTTCTCTTTATTTTCCCTTTTCTCTCTTATTCGTCCACGACCGGTGATACAAGACGGCTGTATTACCATGGTAATATTACCGAGAATGAGAATTTAAACGAGAATGTGACTGGAGCTCCGATGGATGGATAATATGACCACGTTAGGGTCCCTCTTTACTGCCCGCCTGACCGTAATTACTCTGCATTTCAATGGAACAGACTTACATTAATCCTCAATGGTAAGCGCCAGATTCTTGTTCAAATGACCACGTTCATTCCTCACGAAATTCCAACCTCCCCCCCCCCTCTCTCTCTCTCTCTCTTATTAAAATGTCTCAAGGCTCGATGAAACTTTTCATTGATGAAAACATTATTTTTTCTGTATTTCTTGGTTGCAGGTTATTTTACACAATAGTTTAGAGTTTGTATCACAGGTATTTATTCAGTAAATCTCAGCTTAAATCTAAAGTTTTTGGAAGTGGCTATTATTAGGTAGCAGCCATGTAACCATTTAAAATGTTTGTCTGGAGAGTCTGGAACCTTTCAGCTTGTATCTTTCAAAAGCATCTATGTTTCCGAGTGAGAATCCACTCCAACAAAAGATTATCTTTCCACCCATCAAAAACTTTCAATAGGGGTTTTACACCTTTTCATTCCTAGCGTTCCTAACTCCATAGACTGTAGGGCTTATGATTCTAAATAAATAAGGAAACAAGTATTCTTAACTCCATCTATCCTTAATTCAAAGAAAAAGCAGTGTTTTCAGTATCACGTTTCTGTTTCCAAGATTGCACATTTTTCCTGATTCACTTCTAATCTTCAGGGTTCGGAAATACCGATTATTGGCAGACTAATCTTCAAGGCAGAATCTAGTTTATTGACAGAGGTAAAGGTGTGGTTCAGACTCGGTTGAGCAAATTGGAATGAAGTGTCTGAAGCTGAAATTTCGCAATCTAAATTCTCACATAAATTTCGTTGATTGTAATATTAGCTGTGTTTAAAATCTCGTGAATGTAAAATCACTACCCACAGCAATCTCCGCTTTCCTGCTCTATAATCATTATCATCTCCTCTAACCTTATCCATCTCTCTCACTTCTTTCACCTTTTTCTTCCTTCTTTCTTGGATCTTCTTTTTTTTTCTTTTCTCGCTCCCTGCTTCCCATCTCGGCAGCTTATTTTCTTTTCAGTCCGCTCGGAGCACTTGTTCTTTTTCTTATTATTCACGCCCACGTTCAGTATCCCAAATTCCATTATGCCTTATTACCAGCCGAAGCTGCACGCTATAGTAGAAAGACGCGTGAATCGCAGCATGTCTAGGTGTATTATAACGACGACCTGAAACGTTCTGTTTATTCATCCCTCGACCCAACCGTGAGAAGCCTCCTCTTTTTCTGTCTTTTGTAAGAGAACCCCTTTTTTGCCAAACACTCCCTTCAACATCACGTTCCTGCCACCGGTGATTGAACTTTCGGTCTGTCTTTTACACTCAACTTCGCGTGCTTCTTCAATTTCTTTGAACCTTTTTACTCAACACTGAGTAATCGATGCGAGTATCAGAGGTCCGGTACTTTTCGCCACTTGTCGAACCACTTTGTATCGAAAAAAGAGAATCAATGAATTAATTTTGGTTGATGTTTTTTTTATTTCTGAAAGCTTCCTAAATACCATTGCTTTAATGGAAAATTCCTTTTATGTTACAGAGAAGTTCGATATCGCCAGGTGACAAATATAGTAGGTCACGAACACCACAAGAGCATCATTCTCATCACACTCAAAATCATCATGACCATTCTATGCATGCCATGAAAAAGATGAAAAAGGATGAGAAGGACGCTGGTCACGTAAGTTCCACAAATTACATCTTAGAAAATTGCTACCTAGTTGGAGTATTACAATATGCTTCCTTACATTGAAGCAAACTATAAACGGGTAATTTGTCGGGTCATTTTGCACTCTTTTAAAATTCACATCTTAGATTTCTTGATTACGCACGCCAGGATCTGATCTATCGTACGGAGACTGAGTTGTTTGCTACAGGCGACGTAGACAGGTTGCAATTACGTTAATAATCCTTGGCAAATAGCGAAATTGCAATAGTGAACTCTGATATAGAATTACGGAAAGCAGTGGCACCAAAGAGCAGTCATTTGATTTCTCACGGCCTTGATACACCCGTTACTTTTAAAAGCATAATCACGAGAAGTGAGCTGCTTCTTTCATCTTGTAGTTAAATTCATAATTTTCTAAATCTAAATAGAGAAGAAGACTCAAAATGAAGAACGCTGTAAGTGCCTAAGTTTTTGAATCATATGAAAAAGATTTTTTACTTATTGACATACACTAGCGGCCATACCGTAGGATTTTTATATCCTTATGGAAGAAACCATTACCAATATTTTTATGAAAAAGGATAACATCAAAAGTAACATCAATTAAAGAATTTTTTAAATCTTGGTGGTTGTTTCCATAAGGAACAAACTCAACAAACAAATATTTCCGGGCACTGAAGGCGTTCTCCCTTTCCAGTCTTCAAACGCAGTTCTTCATCGGGGTTCCTCATCCAGAATCTTTACAATAGACCTCTCTGACTAAGTACTAGGAAAATTTCGAACGACTAAGCCAACCAAAGACTTCTATCATCATTCGCAGAGTGACGGGGAAAAGAGCGACCAGGACTTGGTGGTTGATGATGCCAGTGAGGGTCCAGCGAGTCCAGCAGTAAACGGCACCTCCTCGCCTCGTGAGAATGGCCTTGATAAAGTGGGTGTTCCACCTCTGGGTTCGAGTATCCAGTCGAAGAAAGATGCACCGCCGCATTCACCAAGAAGCGGAACCAGTAGCAATGCCAGCACGCCATCCGCGAAGAAGATGGAGGAACGAGAGAAACCAACGACTCCAATCTCGAAACCGATGACGCCTACCTCAGCTTCCAGCGGAAGCTTGAAGGCGACAGTCTCCAGCAAGAACCACCAAGGACCCCCGCCTCCAGGCGCTATTCCTGGAGTATATCCTCACTACCCACCTGGTCCGCCTCCTCATCATCTCCCACCTGGTAGTCAGCATCCTCACTTGGACATGCTGGGCTACAACGGCTATGGACCTCCTGGAGGCCCATCATTACCGCAACAGCTCTATGATCCCCGTGGATCCATGAGGGTACCGCCTGTTCCTGTGGGACCTGTTCCTGGCGGAAAACCGTAAGTTTATTCAATATCTTCGTCTGAAATAAAATAAGCTAGAATATTAAGTCTGAATTGGGAATAGTAACTCTAATTAGATCTTGATGCACTCCATTTGACTCGTCTACCCCATCTTGCGCCACCTACTCTACGATGAATCTAGAGTTCTAAAAATTTGTTTCAACATTATTTACCTATTGAGTCGGTTTATGGTATAGTTAAAAAAAACTTTACTGAAGAGAATTGACAATTAATTGTAATACCTTGATTGTTCTGAGTATAAGGGCAGGCTGCGATCTAATCCAAGATTCCTACTTACCGACATTACCGTCACTCGAGAAGCTTCGATGGCTCATGTCCGTGCTAAGTTCTAGAATGTTCTCGAAGGTGTGATGTCATCACCAGAATGTTCTAAAGATTGTAGAATTTGGCATAAACAATTTCAAGGGCAGTTTTTGTAAATATGTTTTCTCGATACCATGATTTTATATACACGTTTCTAGATTATTCTAGAGGTAAGTATATATTTGTTTATAATAATTATAATGATAATAATCAGGGATTGGAACCCCTATTTTTTTAAGGGCTCAGTCCACTTAAAGGTTCAGCGAGGGTCCGGTTTGAACCAAACCTTTGAGATTTTTAAAAGGGTTCGGTTCGACCCGAACTCTTAAAATTTTCTAAACGGTCCAGTTCAAACTTAACACTTTCGAAAATTTGACGGTTCGGTTTGAACTCGAACCCCTTCGGAATCCTTTATTATTGGGTCCAAACTAAAAGATTTTGATCCCTAATGGATTACATATAATATTTACAGAATACTTTTATCGACCGAACCTTTAAACTTTTTTAAACGGTCTGGTTCAAACCGAACCTTTGGAATTTGTTAGTAGTTCGGTACGGACCGGACCCTTAAATTTAAAAAAAATCCGGTTCGAACCGAATCCTTTAGAAAATTTGACAGTTCGGTTCGAACCCGAACCCCTTCGGAATCCTTTATTATTGGGTCCAAGCTAAGAGGTTCCGATCCCTGATAATAATAATAATAATTTTTTTTCATGTGACCAGGAATTTACATATCTCAAAGAGTCATCCCATGCAATGACCAATCATATAATCAATGCAAGAGAGGACTCAGACATGAACTGCAAATTACCTAACCTTAACTTTCCGGCTCTTAATATTTTACACAGAGACATTAAGCGCCAGACTTTGGTACTGTTCGGAAAATTCATTTTTCGATTACGAATGGCTCTTGGTCGTTCAGACAAATAATAATTTGCTTACAAAAGGCGCACTACTACGGTGTGATGACATCACACCTTCGAGAAAATTCTAGAATATCTAGAACTTAGCACTGGCATGATCCATCGAAGCTTCTAAAGTATCGGTAACGTTGATAAATAGGAATCTTGGATTAGAACACAGTCTGCCCTTTTACTATTCTGATTGAATAGGAATATTAGAGCTTTCTAAATTCTAAACGTGTCTTGAGATCTTCCCAAACCTAAATTATCCACCGTCCTTTCTCGAAATGGATTTTAGAAACATTGGGCAACATTCGTTGAAGGAAAAATTAAAGATTAGAATTAAAATTCTTAGAATGTGAATGTTTTCTTTTTGGTGTTCGATTCACCACGAAGCCTACTTTGATTCCAGGGCTTACAGTTTCCATGTTCCGAGTGAGGGGATGATGGTACCAGTCCCCTTTCCCCAGGACGCACTAAGCGCAGCCGGAATCCCCAGACACGCTCGCCAAATCAACACCCTGACGCACGGCGAAGTCGTTTGTGCAGTAACGATTTCAAACCCGACTAAATACGTCTACACAGGGGGCAAAGGTTGCGTCAAAGTTTGGGACATTGGTCAAAGTGGCTCTGGCAGCCCTAAGCCAGTTTCACAGTTGGATTGTTTACAACGAGATAACTACATCAGATCCGTTAAACTTCTACCAGACGGGAGAACTCTAATCGTTGGTGGAGAAGCAAGTCAACTCAGCATCTGGGACCTTGCTAGTCCCACTCCAAGAATCAAGGCTGAATTAACGTCCTCGGCTCCAGCTTGTTACGCTCTAGCCATTTCTCCCGACTCCAAGGTTTGCTTCAGCTGCTGCAGTGATGGAAACATCGCCGTTTGGGATCTGCAGAACCAAACTCTCGTTAGGCAATTCCAGGGGCATACGGATGGAGCATCCTGCATTGATATTTCTGCTGATGGTTCCAAATTATGGACTGGTGGTTTGGATAATACGGTGAGGTCTTGGGACCTGAGGGAAGGTAGGCAGCTGCAGCAACATGACTTCACCTCACAGATATTTTCCCTGGGTTATTGTCCAACTGGTGAGTGGCTCGCTGTGGGTATGGAGAACTCGAATGTCGAGGTTCTTCATGCCACGAAACCTGACAAGTATCAGCTACACCTGCACGATTCTTGCGTGCTGTCCCTACGCTTCGCCTCCTGCGGTAAATGGTTCGTCTCTACCGGAAAGGACAACCTACTCAATGCATGGCGCACCCCATATGGAGCCTCGATATTCCAGGTGAGTGAATTCAGAACATTCTAATGAAAGTCTTGTGGTCGGTGCCTAATTTCTGGGTCTTCGGTTCTTCTTCCTTTCTTTATTATTGTTCCTGTTCCTTCAATAGTCTTTTTAATGCTTTAACGTTTTTTTTCCTACTGTGAGGTTAACGTCCAGGATCCATATCAATTAGAAGAAAGACATTACTCTCGTCTGAAACAATTTCAGCAAAAATTTTATTCTTGTCCCATTAGGATAGACAATTCATGATAAACAACGTTTAGATTTAAAAAATATCTAAACTACTATCCGTCCATAAAATATAGAGCCCTAAATCTTTTGCAGAATATCTCTTGCAGAAAAAATGTGAAAAATATGAGACAAAGCACATTCAAACGAGCAAAATATCCTCTTTACTGTGAATGTTTGATAACATTTTTCAGTTAATTAGGAAGAGTTTTATGATCAGAGAAAGGTAAAAAAGTACCCAAGTTTCAGGGTCAGATTAGAAAGACGTTATCTCCAAAATTAACCAACTTACCGAGTTCATTCTTGAAGCAAATTATATATTTTTTAAAAAGAGAAATGTATAAAATATCAACTAGAAACACACATAAATTTTTAAGAAAACAAAAAACTTTCACATATTTTTCACATTCGTTTTGTTAGAGCAGTGACGTCTCAAAGATGACCTTTCTCAAAAGACTCTGAAATTTGGGTATTTTTTCACCTTTCTCTGATTATAAAAATCTTCCTATTGATTGAAAAATTTTATCAAACATTCACAGTAAAGAGGACATTTTGCTCTTTTGAATGTGCCTTGTCTCATATTTTTCATATTTTTTATGGATGAGATATTCTGCAAAAGATTTAGGGCTCTATATTCTATGGACGGATAGTAGTTACGTTAATTAATTTACACTAGAGATGTGCAGTTAGTCAGATCGAATTTTCAATGCGAATGAATATTTTTTTGTCCACGTTTAGAACATTGCATTTTTTTAAATTAAGTTTAATTCAATAAGAAATCTAAGCAACCTAAATCACTTCGAATGTAAGATTTCTTGAAATCGAAATCATTCAGTTAGTTTTGAAATGAAATCCGTCTGAAATAAAGATCGAATTTGAAAAATTCGATCGTTGTTTTAGATGGATATCATTTCAAAACCAACTGAATTATTTCAGTTTCGAGAAATCCTATATTCGAAGAAAGCTTAAAAGCTTACATTTCTTCTTGAATTAAATTCAATTTCGAAAAATTCAATGTTCTAAGCATAATCAAAAAGGTACCAATTTGCATTGAAAATTTGATCTAAGAAATGCACACCTCTAATTTACACACAGTAAATCGCGAGGTATCAAAATGATCCAAAAAATTGATCAATTTGATCTCAAATGCTTTTATCCAAAAACAAATGAATATTTTTCCCATGAATTTTTAATTGTTTTTGATTCTTAAAAAATTGATTTACACCGCTTTACACTCATAGAAAACTTATTTTCAAGTTAAAAAACTCGTTTTTTAACATCTTCGTCTTGATTCGATATGAAAATTTGTTTATATTAAAACATCATTTGTTTAATCAGAAAGAAGTTTGATTCAAAACAAATTTTTTTAATGCAAATAATATTTGTTTGAATCAAACGAATGTTTTTCTTGGCCCCATAACAATTCAATTCTATTTTTGATTTTAAAAAATGTTGTTTGAATGTAAAAAAAACTGTTTTTTATGTGTGTTATTCTGAATTTACTGTGATATGATTAAGTGATGGGTGGAAATACAAAATTAGATAACCAAAATTTATTTCGAAAATGGGCTTTTTGCATAAAAAGTTCTTAAAAAATCAAATACACGTTGTGTTAAAAGGATTTCTTCGAAATCTCATTTTTTTCCCCTTTAGTGACCACTTCCCCATAAGATTACCGACAGTTTTTTTAAAAATAATTTTACAATTTTAATTTAAAAATTCTGAGAAAATTTGACAAGCATAAATGCATCTCAAAGAAAGTTTTCCAGACAGAAATTAATTTTAAAAAATTTTTGTTTAGTTGCCAAAATTGAAATGTTGAATTTTCCAAACCTGTAATTTTCTAAAGAAGTATGATATTACTTAAAAATATAAAAAATATAAATATATAAAAATATAAAATAAAATAAAAATAATATAAAAAATATAATTTTATTTTTTTACCAGATTTTCAACGAAAAATTGTTTGTCTCAGTGCGATACCGTCACACTAAATCTTGATTTTCTCGGAACAGAATAATTTTTCTTTATCAAAAATTTTTTCTTCTCATTCACCATCCCCTTATCTCGGGAGCGAGAGATATGGGGATCCTGAAAAATTCACATTTTGTTGGTTATCTAGTTTTGTACTGCTACCCTTCAAGTGTCTTTTTTTTAATTCCCATTAATGTCTCTTTTATGTTTTGAAATCTGTCATAGTACAAAGTACCGGTTTTTACAAAAATTACTTTTGTGTTCATCATTCCTAATATTCAAAAATCTATAGTGAATTGTTTATTCCGGCAACAAAAAATAACAGAAATAAAATTGTTGCTGAAATTGATCTAGGCGAGACTCGTTTTTTTTCAAGTTGGAAAATATATCGTTAATTTTTATTAGTTATATTCACTATCAATTTGAAAACAATCATTGATAAAAAACTTATTCATTGATCGAACATCATTCAATTTCTTTTAGTCGAAAGAATCATCCTCGGTGTTGAGCTGTGATATATCAGCAGATGATAAATACATCGTTACCGGATCCGGGGATAAGAAAGCGACGGTTTATGAAGTTATGTACTAACAAGCATAATTTTTCATTCAAAGATCTCCAAATTCACGAATTCGTTGTAAATATATAGTTATTAATGTTATTATTACAGTAGCCTTTCGCTTATTATCCACTCGAAAGGATTCCGCTCTCTGTGTACGCACATAAGCTGAAGAAGACTAATATAATTCCGACTTCTTCAATTTTATCATTATCCTCGTCAAAAATAACCATTCTTTTACTTTACTTTTCAAAAGTGGGTAATTGTCGTAAGACTGCTGTATTTTTAGTTTTGATGAATTATTGCCATAATTATTGATATTATTGCATTGTTGTTGTTGATCTGACACAAGAAAGGATGCGTGAGAGTGTACGGGAAGTTTCACTGAGTGTCGTTTCTTTTTAAGGAAATGTGTTCAATATTTCGTAATATTTGACGTTTGTTGGCGAAAATTTATTTCGCCCTGTTCACATCGACAGAAGAGATTTTATCATGTGATGATATTTTTTAATGTTATTTTTAATAAATCTGTTCTAGAGAGCTATACTAGACAATTTTACGATAAATAAATATTGTGCTGAGTTGTAAAAAACTCAAATTCGCTGTAAACTAAAACAATATGTTTTTTCTACATCAGGCCTGTCCAAGTAGGAGCGGACCATCCCAAAACAGATGTTTCGCCTTCCCTTCCAACGCTGCTTCTTCAGCTAAGATGATGGGAGATGGTAGACTTAG
>JBAGKK010044045.1:0-10377 GCA_037177015.1 Euceroptres primus | reverse complement strand
GTTTTGAAGGCTCCAGGGGACTTGGTTTTCGCTCGGGAAAATTTTATGTGGGGTTATTGAATCCGGCGTCTCAATTAAAGTAAAGTGCTACACTGTACCCGACCGGTGCAGGACGTTGCGTTTGATTTTTTGTCTTTTAAACTGTTGACTTTCCAAAGATAAAACTTACAGGAATTGTAAAACACATTTGGACCTTTACTTGATAAAAAAATGAAACAAATTAAAGACGAAATATTTTCAAAAACGCAATTTTTGTTTTTTGGATATTCAAAGAAATGTCAAAATTTTTTTTATATTTTGAAGCTTTTTACATTTTAAAGTACGTATTGTTACAAATAATTTCCGCTCGTAAAAACTCAAATCGGTTAATTAATTAATAAGTTATGGTTCTTCCAAAAAAAAGTTACCAAACAATTCAAAGTCCTATATCTCCGTCATTTTTTCCCTATTATCCAAAAATATTGAGTGGGATTTTTTTTAACTATCAAAGGGCTGAATACAGCGAATTACAACCAAATTCCATTCCGACATGAAACTTCGTGTTATAACTTGACATGGACTACACCACTTTTTTTTTTACTTTTTTGGCATGAATAAATTCGAAAATCACTTTAACAAATTTTTTTTAACACTGCTAAACCATCTCATTAACCCTAGAAAATACTAACTGTTCATGAGGTATTGTGAAAAAAACCTTTTAAACAATTTGGGTGTAACTTCTCAAAAAAGTACATACTCACACACACACACACACGCACACACGCACAAAGTATATTATTATTGTTGTTATATTCGGTAATAACCAACGGTGTTTAAACAATTCGAAAAAAATAGAATTAAATAAAAAATTAAAATAAGAATAAAATTTAATAAAATAAAGTAAAGAATTAAATTAAAGTTGAAGACATGGGAATGACAACTCGGTAAAGATCATTTGAAGTTGGCCCCTAAATTAGGTTATTTTAACTATTACTAGGAGGGCCAACTTCAAATGGTCTTTAACAAGTTGTCATTCTCATGTCTTCAGTTATATTTGGGATTCAAATATTTTCTTCTATGCCAACTTTCGTTATCTACACTGGTCGGCAATGTATCTGCTAAATGAGGCACATCATTCGATTTTCTATTTTTTTTTCATTCTTTTTTCAGTTTTATTTAGCATTAAAAAACAAAGAAAATCACTTGTTGTTGGTTTCGAAAAGTTGATGATCCACGATTTAACAGCTTTTCTAAATCCCTCATTTCTCGACTTTTTTTCGATTATCTCGTAAACCGTTACAGCTATTTTAAAATTTAGGCGGTCGGTGAATTCTGAATTGAAAAACGCATCGAAGCCATGCCCTACTTCAGAACATTAGCAATCTTCACAGAATGCTACCTAAGCACCCATGTACCCATCACATGAGAGTGTGTTAGATTTTTTAATTTATTTGACGTAGTCTTCTTTTGTTTCGTTGTTTCTTAACTGGTTAATCTATTGATTATTTGTTTTGTTCGTTTTTTTCATTTTATTCATTTTAGCAGTTGAATTTGTTCGATTAATCGATTAAAGCGCACAACCCTAGTTACAGCTAACGAAAAATTGAGGTAGTCATGAAATAGTATAAGGAGACGTATCTTCTACAGGAGTATTTAATTGTTTTGACAGCATTTTTCGGCCAGGGATTCAAACGATTCATAAACTGACAACTTCGGTTCGTTCAAAAAACGGTTTATGAAAAAACTGCCATTCCAATTTTATAAATAAATAATGTAAACCAGGACCTTTAATCATTTCTGTGTGAAACATAAATCAAAAACCTTTGAATTGATGTAAATTAAACATCTTTTGTTACATTTTTCATTAGTAAAACAGAAAGGAACGTTTCCTTGACCGCTTCAAAAACCGGTTTTTGAACGAATTGAAGCTGTCTTTTTACGAAACCGTTTGATTCCCTAACTTTTTCCGGCAAAATTATCAGCAGAAACTATAGCAAATCAGCAAATACTGATCGCAGCGCCAACTATAAGGTTAAAACCGACACATTAAAAACATTTTAAAGATATGCACTTTTTCTCCAGTACGCTCATCTCGCGTTAACGTGCCGGCCTCGGGGGAAGACGACACGTTAGTGGGTACTATTAAAATCCAGTTTGAACCGGATTTAAAGCGTCGAGCGAGCACTCTTATGTCAACAGGCAGGATCGCATATATAGTCTCTGAACGTACAAAAGTATATGCCCAGAGAGTTGCAATGTAAACAACTTCTGGTGGCCCTGACTGTTCGAGCGATGGTCGAACAGTGTAGGCCGTCAAGGGACGCTCAGGGGGTGGGGGGGGCAGAAGCAGTCAAGCGTGAAGCCGGTACTAGACTAGGCGGTATATAGACGCGAGATGAGTGTAGTTAGCACTACTATCGGTAGTTGCTTTTTGCTATAGGAATTGTACCGAAAAATTGCGATCATTCCAAATACATTAGACACGTCTCCTTATATCACTTCATGGAGGTAGTCGTTGGATTTGAAATTGAAAACGCATTGAAACCATGTCCCACTTTTTTTTTAAACGAGCTTTAAATCATTTTTCACTAAGATTAAGAATTTTTCATAAAAAGATTAGTCGCAAATATCTATTAAATAAGAGCAGATGGAAACAAATGGAAGCCCCATTCAAATTAAGTGCAAGAAAAAAACACCACAAATGATGTTTCTAATTTGACGGATACATAGATAATATTTTATCGACCAGTGCTATCAAGCAATATAAACTTTTAATCTCTTGTTAATGGTTCAAACGATCGGTTACTCCCTGCGACCAATCTGCTCTGATCCGCGTTATGGCGGATTGGATGTTCAATGTTTGAAAGCGTATACCTCTACTAGTTAAAGAGTCTAGCATGGAGAGGCGCGAAGTTAGAGACCGTTCAAATAATTATACTTACACCAAAATGTTGTTGCGTAATACACGAATAAGAATAAATTATTATTTTAAAAAATGACTGAAAAGTAATTATAAAGACACATCCATAAATGACAAAATAGAAATAAAGTAAGTACTGCTACCTGCCAAGCTGTGAGACACGGTGTGCAGAGTAAATGGCCACATGGTTCTATTCTCACGTCCTTATCATGCTCAGCACAAATTTTACACAATTGGAACGTACTACCCATTTCACAGTACAGCTCGTATTGCTCTGCTGTCACCTTAATATGTTCCTCAGGTGTAGGCTGTACAGCCCATGTTAAGTCTGGATTTATGTTTCGTCCATCTGGGTACAAATAGCTGAAAGCACAAGTTAGATCTTCTAAAAACACTTGTGCTCTTAATTATTAGGATTAACAAATTTCAATTAAATCTAATTAATTCTTTTAGGGCGGTTACTCTATTTAATGTTGGTATAATTGTTTATAATATTATACCGATTTCGAATTGCTATTATATTTTATCATTTCCCAAAATTCCAATTCGACATCTTCATTTTCCTAATTATTAACCTGCCGATTATAATGTACGAAAAAGTTAGTAATTTATGAGACAGTTTTGTGGGACTCATGTCCTTAAACCAAATAAAATTTTCTCTAAATATCGTGTTGGGGAGCGAGGTGCAATGTGGCGCACATAACAGAAACTCTGCATAGATACAAAAATAAAGGCCGTATATGGTAATCGGTACAATGATTAGCCCCCTTAAACAAGATTCGCCACCTTCAAATTGACCATTTATTGAGAAATACAAGCAAACAAAACTACTAATAAATAGCGCAGAGTATATCGATAACAATCTTGCACTATTTATTAGTAATTTTATTTGAAAATATTTTTTTATTAGGTATATTTTTAAAAAAAGGCCAATCATTGGGGGGGGGGGGAGACCAACCATTGTACCGAATACCCTAGTTGTAATAAGACATGGAACATGTAAAGAAATAGCTTAGCTTTGCTTTACGTAAGGTGAAAATTAATTTTTGATCGAATAAAACAGTAAACTTTCGAGTTTCCCAAAAAGTGTACTTCCGTCAAGTTATCTGACTTGGGAGCTAATGTGGCGCAACTTCTGGTTTCTGTATTTTTGTTAATTAAAAATGATCTGCATACAGGAAAAACTCAGATTTGGGTGAAAAGAACTTATGCTTAAGAATATTCAAGTGTTTTGGAGGTAATGCCTCTTTTAATTGTAATGATTAAATGATCTGAAATATTTGTGGTTAGAATTCATTTTTTAGCCACGTTACCATTAGAATACATTGGAACTGGCTGCTGCGCCACATTAGACGCACTTACATGCAGCACAAATAAACGTTTTCTTTACGTAAAAGATCATTAATTTTAGTTATATGAGTATCGTTACAGCATTGAGAAGGTTCAAAATAATTTATATGAGAAATTTTTCAATAAATTCAAAATAATATATTAAAAGTTTCCATTCGTTTTTTGTTGCACTTCTAATAGAAGGAAAAAATTTAAAATATGAAAAACACATTTTGTTTAGTAAAATTTTGACAATTGCTTTAATTTATCTAATTTTTTATCATTCATCACTGAATTCTCAAATACATGCAATCAAATTGTCCTTCCTCTCCCAAAATCCGCCAATATACAGTGTCCCCTCTGGGACTTACCGAAAAGTATGCAACCCGTCTTACACGCCAATGCTATTCTTATGGCCGTGTATGCCCGGTTGCATACTTTTTGGTAAGCTCCATCGAGGACACTCTGTATGTAAATACCGAGTGCGCCGCATTACACGACGTATAATGTGGCAATGAAATAAGTAATTAAAATTTGAGTGCACTCACAATCCTTCTCGATAGCCATCGAGTAGCGCCTGACACAGACTTTTGTTGTGTGGTATGGTTTGAAGAATATCACCATCAGACGTAACGTAGCCAATCGCCCATTGTCCTAACCTTGTACAACTTAATCGAAAAACGTAACTTCCTGGTTTTGTGATACAATACTTTTGTAATCTTGCTTTCACTTCATCATAGGTAAGAAAAGCAACGTAACCAGGATGCGTTACTGCCAAGATCTTCCAATTACGCAATAACGTTGACCATGGCTGAAATAATCTGAAAAATCAATATTTTATTTGTTAGAATAACTGAAGTAAAATTGCAGTGATTTTGAAACGATTTTATAAACTTTTATTATTCTGACAGATTTTAAAATTAGAAAAAATTTATGCATAGAAACAAAAAAGCAGTTTGTAATGTGACAAATATTATCGCCCGTTACTTTGTAGTATTTTTAACGTAAAATAAAATATTGGTTTTGAAAGCCTGAGCTGCCCGATAAACATTGAAGTATGTGTGATCGAAGTTTCATATCATTTTGACTTCCTGTCTTCTGATGTCAAACGAGCACACGTCAAAAATTGAACTTCATTCCTTACACTTCGATCAAAGAAAGATATAAATAAACTTTGTGATATATTTATGGAAAGCCAAAACATTTGTATTGTTCAGCCTTGAGATTGAATCAGTAAATTAACTAAATTAACTATCAGGGATCAAATTTTAATGCAGAATAATTTTCAAAATTCAATATCTCCTGAACGCTTGTATGGAGTTTAAACTTTATAGAGGGGTTTTTGTAGATAATTTCACCAATTTCAACATGGAATAACGTATCGTTATTTAAAAACAAGTTTTTCATGAAGAAAATTGCAAAAACATTTTTTGTTCAAATTTTCTAACCCCATTCCCCCCTCCAACGATTTTTTTCAAAAGTACCCCAAAATATTCCCTGTTTCATAAGCTGTTCACACTCCGATGGGCATTTTGGGATAGAAATGTGTTTACGCGCTACAGGATAGTATACAGTAATGTCTTTTTCCAAATATGCTTTCGAGGGTCCGTAATAGTTATTTTTACTTCCTGAGAGTTGTGCAAGAAAGAAAGAAGATAGAAAAAAACAAAGGCAGAAAGAAAGAAAGCTCCGAACTTGAAAATTTTCTTGAAAGGAAGATTAACGAAAAATAGATGTCAAGGGATCAAATTTGTAGATAACAGAAAATGCTATGAATTTGTAACGGGACATTCTTACGCAGCATGCTGTTTTAAAAATAATCTCAAGCGAAATATGAAAGAGGTAATATAGAGGTGGGCAAAATAATTCGATCCGATCGAAAAAAGACTTCTAAAGCTTTTGGAATGTCGAATTTTTCGAAACCGATCAGTGGACGATATCGAATCGAAAAATTCGATCTGATGGAGGCGCTTAAAACAAATACCGACAACAGTGCATATTCGCATCAAAACAATTAAATCTCTTATCCGTGATGATAGTTATATGTTTGTATGGTATGAATGTTGAGGCGAATGTAGCGTCGCGGTTGGTACTAAAATCTAAACACCGATCGGTTTCGAAAAGTTCGACTTGCGTCACAGTTGGATCAAATTTTTACGATCCGATTTGAACACCCACCGGTTTTGAAAAATTCGACATTTGAAAAGCGTCAGAAGTCGATTTTCGATAAGTTCAAATTATTTTGCACACCTCTATATTACTTCTTTCGTACTTCGCTTGATATTATTTCGAAAACAGCTAATGCTACGTAAAAATGTCCCGTTACAAACTCATAACATTTTCAGTTACACTCGAATCCCGATTTAAGCCGGGTTTTGAGCATTACCTCGCCTAAATCAGGATAGTTCTTGAGCGTCTCTGAACGCAAACAGTTAGGGCCGTACCACTTTTTTAGGGCCGAACCACTTTCAGTCGGAATAATATGAATTATGTATGCATGTAAATTTTTTTACCATAAAGGATGAAAATTCTTAAATGACGAAAAATTAAAAAAAAGAGAGAGACTTATTTTTTTAAAACAATACGATATTCTATGTTGAAACTTGTGAAATTATCTAAAGAAAAAACCCTCTATAAAGTTTAAAGTCCATCCATGCATTCAGGAAAAATTGAATTTTGACAATTATGCTGCATTAAAATTTATCTCCTGATAGAATGGCAATCACACATTACACAAACCTAAAACCCTACCATAAATTTTAAGTTGGCATATACTACAACATATGTGATTGCTGAGAAAATCAGACATTTTTTTTAGGGTGGCTTTTTTCCAGAGAGTGCCCCATCTGGGGCATTATTCTTGAAGTGATATGACCTGAAAAACGAAAGTATTCAGATGATGTTAAAAGTCACACATATTTTAGTACTTTCAGTCCTGAAGTCATGGTATAAATTTGAAGGCCTTAAAGCAACGGATTGCCTAATGACAGGGGCCCAAATTTTCTGCTTTTGGCTATGCGCGCCGAAGTTCAAGTGCGAATAAATCATCTTGGACTTCGTCGATTTTGAAAAACTATGGGTGTTTTGGAAAGCTCGTTTTATGCACTTTAAGACTAAATTTCTTATTCTTTTTTCAAAATCAAAATTTAGCCTCGATTTTTCCAAATAAAGAATTTAAATTTTTAAGAAAAAGTATAATTCTTTCCCTTTAAAAACCTGTATTCACCGAAATGGGGAAAGTTCATGTTTTGAAGAAATAAGCTATTGTAAGAGCAGGCGCGCGCTGTTTCGTTGACGCGTCTGCGACTGTGTTTTATATATTTTAACACTCAAAAGGGTTAAAATTTTAAAACCTTTAATGACTATTTTTTTAAAAATCGATGATGTCAAAACTGTAAAAATATCGAATTAAATTATTTATTTGAAAAAATTAAGACTAAATTTTGATTTTGAAAAAAAAAGAAATGTAGTCTAAAAGTGCATAAAAAGGACTTTCCAAAACACCCATAGTTTTTTAAAATCGACAAAGCCCAAGATGATTTATTCACACTTGAACCTCGGCGCGCATAGCCAAAAGCAGTCAAAAGCTGAAAATTTGGGCCCCTGTCATTAGGCAACCCGTTGCTCTAAGGCCTTCAAATTTATGCAATGACTTTAGGACCAATGTTCTCTAATATGTGTAACTTTGAACAAGATCTGAATGCTTTCAATTTTCAGGTGGTATCACCTTAAAAATAATGCCCCATATGTTTAAATTAATAAATTGAGAAAAAATTTATTTTTTAAAAAGAAAAAGATTACCTTCTTCAGAAATATCCAATTCATATTGTGCAATTGAATCCATCTTGGCTGAATAACCTTATTTATATTGAATAATATTATACACCTGGAGGGTAGCTCTGACACGCGATCAAAGCGCATTCTTATCGGACACTATCGGCACTTTTGGATAGCAATATTTTTTTAAAAAATGTCCGTGTGTGTGTGTGTGCGTCAATAATGCCTTTTTAATAAGGATATGACCATGATATTTGGAGGAATTATAGTCCTAAATAATGCCCATAATTCATTAGGTTTTGAGTCGAAACGGATAGGAAGAAACGCATATTTTTAATTCGATTTTACATTTTTCTTAAAAATCGTTTAAGATGTTATTTTTTTGTTGCAATTTTTGTCATAGTCAAGAAAATTTACTATAAATTTGGAGGTTGTACTGAAATACACCTTTTTCTACCAAAAAAGATTGAGGTTGATTGATTAAAATCTTGATATCCCAGTAAAAAAAAAGAAGTAATACGAATTGAAAAGAATTAGCATTTTGAATTCGCGTTAAATCGTATAAATTCCGCTTTCTGCATGTTTGAATTTGCTTTGACGAATTCAGACGAATTGGAGGTTGATTTTTAAGTCTCAAGAATTAAAATGAATTGACAGACTCATGAATCAATCCGTGCTGACGCATTGAAAAGAATTCGCTCACTCGAACTTGTTCGCCGAATTTGCATGAATAGAAGATTCACAACTTAAATACGTGTCTTCTCGAATTGACACGAATTGCCACACTGATCCAATTCGTCATTGTCGCAAAGCGGGATTCACGGTGCGTCTTAGTCTTTTCAACCCAATTCGTACCAATTCTTTCTTTTTTGCTGAGATAACAAAGAGTAAATTTGAAAAATACGAAATTTTCAATAATTTTTATCACAGTTTTTAAAGTAATAAAGACTTTTAATACATAATTTTTTTAAATATGAGGTGGTATTTAGTTGATAAAAATCAATACAATGCTTGTAATCATCTTCAAACAAAAAATTTCCTCATCTAAAATTTGTTAAATTTTGGACTTTTTTCGTTTATAAGTAAATTTTTTTGTCAATTCTGTGAATAAGATATATGTCCCAATTCCTGATCATTTAAGGATACGATCTATAGTTTTCTTAATATATAAAATTTCCCTAAAGTTTAAAAACAAAAACTTTGAATCTCTCGTATAATTTGATTATTTTTCTTTAAAATGAGCGAATGAAAAAGAAAAATGGTTGGAAAATGCTTTAAATAGAAGTGTCTATATAAAAAATTCTGAATATCCCAATTCCTGATTACCGATATTTTAACCCAAAAAACCCCTTTAACTATTGCTTTGACATAATAAATAAGGAATGAACTATTAAATCTATCTAAAAAAAATTAGTAAGATTGATTTTATCTAATTTTACCCAAAATCTACTTATCAAAATACACGTGATCAGGAATTAGGAAACCTACCTTATAGCAATATTATAAACCAAATTTATTCCATTTGACGACACGAATCAATTGACCGATTATAAAACCATTTTATGACCAACTATATTTCTAATATTAAATTAAAATTATTTTTACATTTGTAACAGAGAAAGTTTTTCAATTTTGGAAATATAGCAATATTATAAGAACCAAATTTATTCCTTTTGACGAGTCGAATCGATTGACCTATTATTAATTGTTAAAAAAAGCAACCTTCATGAGGAAGCACAGTGTTCATGAAATGAACAGAATTAAGACACGACCCAAAATGATGAAAACACCAAACTAGTAACTACTTGGCAGCGGTTTTTATTTTGATGCGAACGAATATAATAATTTGTTGGTGTTTTGCATGGGCTTTAGGGTCGAATAATAAAAAAAAAGCTGTGTTTTTTTAACCAAACGTTTCGACTCTCATGTGAGTCCTCTTCAGTGGTTTATTTATAAAAAAGGAAATTACATTTGATACAAACGCTGTTTGTTTAATTAAACAATTATACATTTTAACAAAGAAATATCAGAATTTAAAACAAAAATTATAAAGATTTTTTTAAATATAAAATTTACAATTATAAAAGAAAAAAATTTGTTTAAACATTCAGAATGACAGATACATAATTGAAACGAAGAAATATTTTTTGAAAACCATTAACAATGAACATTAAAGTAGGATGAATATTACAATAATATTCAGAATTTCTGGAATCTCATCAGTTATGTTTTTATAAATAACTTAGATATCGTCCATATATTACGTAAGGCTAATGTGAGAGAGAAGGAAATATGTGACGTTTCGCGAGGAAAGGGACCTTAGGGTTAAAAAATCGATTTTCATTTTTTTGATGCTATCGATCATTTTTGAA
>JBAGKK010044034.1:0-10378 GCA_037177015.1 Euceroptres primus | reverse complement strand
GATGATTAATTTTTTTCACTTCATTAAAAATAGTGTTCTTCTCTTGAATATTCATACTGATTATATGACGAAAGAGTGTAAAGTTCCTTTTAGCTTTAATGAAATCTGCCGTGTAGATTTTCAAATATGCCTCTTTCTTGTTTATTATTTCTCTTTTACCCTGAATTAAGCTGATCTTACTTAAAGTAACAAGTTTCAAATTAAGCAGCATTGATTGCCTTTCATCCTCACATCCATCTGTAACTGTATCCAATTGTTTCTGAATATTATTTACGAAAGTATTGTAAATAGATAAAAAATCGACTACTCTGTATTGTAAGAAGTAGATGTCTTCCAGTTCAATCAGTTCTTCAAAAAACCCGAGGGAGTCAGAAAATCTAATTATTTCGTCTATGGAACTCAATTCGTGGTAAAATTTCATTAGTCTCTTGGTCTGGATATTTTGGTCCGGGCCAATATTTCTTAACAGATAAGATTTGTAATCATTTAAAACATATTGCAAGTTCAGATTATTATTGTCTGTTAGACTCGATCTGTTCAAAAAAGCAGTTACTTCATAATCGGATTTATCCAAAGTCAAATTATACAGACTATTACTATATAATTTTATAAATTCAGAGAATTTTGGAATGTTTCCAACTTCACGCTCTAAAACGGTGCCATCTCTGTACCAATCTACAACAAGCGTCAGGAATCCTTGCCGAAATATATTTATATCATTACGAAATCCAAAGAAAAATCCACCATGGCCACCAGGTGTCTCGGCATAACCGTGCTTCTTTATTAAATTTTGTACCTTAAACTTTTTGGTTCTTTTCTTAGACTTAATCCACACTGCGTCACACGACGGTTGAAATGTGATTCCTGCAGGACCATGTCTTCTACAGTCCTGACTTAAAATTTCCGGATTTAAAGATTTCATACCATCGGTCATCGAAAAATACAAAGTCTCTTTTGGTATAAAGTTATTACACAATACAATCTTTTTATAAAGACAGTACATCGTTAGTGGCTTGACAACGAAGAATGGTGCAATTAGGATTAATTGCTTGTCCTTATAGTTAATATCTTCATCAATGAAAATTGTATTTAAAGCATAAACCTGCACAATGTCAGCACTCTTGCAGTCTGAAAACATTATGTTACTCAACTTTATGAAGTTTCCTCTCACCTGCAATTTGTTTCCCCTGCATGATGTCTGGACATCCGAATTGAGTGTTGATGTTAATATTTTGCATAAATGTCGTAATTTTCCTCGGTCCATAGATATATTTTTGATATCGTTATATATTATCTCGGGCTTATTTACAGCTGTTACATGATAGATGATGTCAACATTTAAGTAACTTATCTTGCTTATAAGTTGACTCAACTTGCTTTGATAAAATTGATCTATTTTACGTTTGTGTGAATGGCATGTTTTATCCAATATATAATATTCATAATTCGTTATATATTTAACACTATTTTGTAGTTGTAAACTGGACAAAATTGTATATAAAGAAATTAAGAAATTGTACCATTTGTCACCGTCGCTTAAGTATTTCAAAATATTATTATATTCTTCTTGTGAAATGTCCACGGGCAACATTTCTAAATAAAATGATGAGTCCAATTGTTCCAGAAAATAATCAAATTCGGAAGTATTCCTAATAAGAGCATACATGATATCAGTATAATTTTTTATCCCTGAAATTTCCTGATTTTCGCCTGATTTTTCCTTGTTTTCTTGTTGCAATTTTAGATGCCATTTGTTAAAATTGTGTCTTAATTCATAAATATCCTCATTTCTTTCCTCTTCTTGCTTGAACCAATCCCAGAATGCATTCATTAAATTAAAATCAGAACTTCGCTTTTTCAAGGAATGAACTTGAGACAAGTCCCTGTAAAAAAGAAAAAAATATTAATTATGTAAAATTGCATAGACGAGATAAATTCGCAATTATCGTTGTTACGTTTTTAAATCAAGAGCTCTTTATTTACAAACGTAACTACGATCATTTTACTACAGTAAAAGCAAATCTACACCACTTTCTGTGTTGTTTCTAGGTGCAAAAAATTTGAGAACATCGTTCTCATTTTGAGAATCTAGTGATAAAGTGTTGAATTGAGACTGTTTTTTCTCTTTTTGAGAATCGTAAAATCTCGAATCGAACTCTAATGTCATCCAGCTGTCAAAACAATTTTGTTCCCAACTATTCCCACCAAATGGATGACAATTGTTAAGTTACAGATAATATAAATAATATAATTTTTAATTTCCTTTTGTTTAATAGCACATTCCTGGGATTTCAAGTAAATTTGTTTGGATATGACACTATTTTGCCATGCTATTCTAAGTTTTAAGGCTGATGCAGATAAAATTAACTAGCAGCATAATACCAGTCGGACCTGGACGCATAAGCCAGCCCTGTGCATCTCTCCATATTTCAGACTTTTAACTTGACGCCGTCACTGTCCTAAATTGATTAGTTCCAAATATCGCAAATATCTGAAGGCCACTTCTGTGAATACAAAAGGGAAAATATGAATTAAAAGGGCATGCAATAATCCTGGCAAAGTGGAATATATCTTGCATTTAAATTTGAATAAAAAGTTCAATATTATTTTAAAATTTAATTTCAAAAAACATAATAAATAATATTAATAATAAAATATGAAAAGAATTTCCTGAAAAAAATTTTAATATTATATAAGTTTAAACTTAGCATTTGAGTGTTTAGAGCGAGTACTCGCACTTTTGAATATAATGGATATTAAGTAATTTAAATTGAATAAAATTTATATTTTAAAAATGTAATTTAACAATAAGTGAAGAACATAAAAAAAATTGATTTAATGTAGTAACAGCTTTGAACAATTCTATTTTTGAGAGGAATTAAAATATAAATTTAATTCAATTTAAATTACATAATATCCATAATATTTAACTTTCCATTCAAATTCAAATCCAAGATATATTCCACTTTATTATTATTGCATGCCCTTTTAATTCATATTTGCCCTTTAGTATTCATAGACGTGGCCTAGAAAACTGTTTTGAAATATTAAATAAATCAAATTGATATAATTTCAATAGGTTTTTTCATGAAAATAACATTTTGTTAACTGAAAAACTTTTAAAACGTGGTCTAGTCCCATTACTTACATGTATGCAAAAACAGAGAGTGATGGGACAACTAGCGCCGCGCTGGAGAAATTGGGAACTATGCAACTTAGGACAGCAAGGATACGCCATTTTTTGGTCAGATGCACAGAGCTGGCATAACCTGTGGCGGGGTGTCACACCCCTCACCCCACCTCGCTACGCCCCTGTGTACACATAATCTGTAATATTTAATATATGTTGTATGTTTAATCTCGACCGTTTTATACAGTCGGACCACCAACTTCTGAATTTTTCGGGGGAAGTGGTTCAGATTATGGTGGTCGCTCGGAGGAGAAATTGAAGTTGCGCAGTAAGTATTTGCGCATACACGTATGATAAGGCTTTTCCATTAAGCCATAAAAATTCAAAATGGTCGAAAACTGGGAGGACTGAGCTCCTTGTTTTGCATGTGAAAACATTGCTTTTTGAATTTAAATTCAGTTTTGAGCGGCTTTTATAAAACAATGGTGCGTTCTTGTTACATTGTGGGTTGCACGAAAAACGTAGTAAAAAATCCGGAAAATTCTTTTCACAGAATACCCTCAGTTATAAGTGAAACAAGTAAAAAACATGGGAGACTAGGTGGCATGTATAGTCTTGAACTAATTGAACTATCAAAAAATATACAAAAAGTATGGATAAACGCGATAAGACAGTTTAAGTGAATCGCAATTAAAGAATGCAAGAATTTGTTCGTATCATTTCCTTTCAGGTAAGTCAATGTATAAATATTTTAAAATTAAAGTAGGGGTAAGTGGTCTACAGATGTTCGTTTGAAATTATTCAATAATTATTCAGTGAAATGAATTTCTATCATCAGTTGTCTGTGTGTTTAGAGCTTTTACGTATTTCAATCAAGTTTTAATTAAATCTATTTTTTTAAAAAGCTTAAGAACGTAAAATGTGATTTAGAGGTTATGTGGAATTTTTTCTGTGACTGAAATTACATAGCAGTTGTCAAAGGAATGAATATATCAAGAATTAATGGCTTGAACATATTTCTTTGAAGTGCTTAGCAAACAATACTCACTTTTTTATTTAAATAACACAAAGGCTTATTATGGCAATTCGAGTTTGAAAAATTCTGACTCCCTGTGAACTGCTGTCCCCTATTCATGTATACTTTTATTGGCACTATATTCTTGAACAATTTAAAGCTATTGATAAATAAGATAGAAACAAAATTATAATTTTATCAAATTTTCATAAAGAAAAATGTATTTCGTTTTAAAAGTCGGAAAATATGTATTTCTAGGTTCTCTAGATTGAGGTTATGTACTCATACTCTGAAAATGTTATTTTTTTCTATATACACTAAAGTTATATTGAATTATCATTAAATTCAGATGTTCGAGGTCCGACTGTAATAAGTAGTGAAGCACGGAAATGAAGGTCAAAAGAAAAGATGGAATAATTCTTTTTGAAACGTTTCGGTCACTGTTTGGACCCTCATCAGTCAAAAAAACATTTATTAGATCTGCAAAAAACACGCAAAGAAAGTAGAAAAATGTACAATAAAATAAAAAATAATAGATGATAATAATAATAGAAGATAACAATACTCCCGCTGACTTTATCTTCGTATTTTAATTTATACCAGGTATATTGTTTTTCCTACTGACCGTCCGCTTTTTCACTGTTATCAATATTTATTCCTTGTCATATAGATTTGAAATTGATCTCTTTTTTATGAGACAACCTTTCTTCTACTTATTTTACTCTTGAGTTTTTTACGAAATATTGTCAACTTTTATCATATATTATTTTTTATTTGTACCTTCTTCTATTTTTATTGTACCTTTATTTCCATGACTAGAGCTTAGGGTGGTCCTAAAATACATTAGAAATTTTTTTTTAATTTTCATGCTCTCATCCCCCAAATTTGTTCGAATTCAAAAAAAATATATATTTTTTTTGAAAAAAATTGTATTTAGAGGTTCCGCAAGATTCATGAAGTTCAACACGTATTTCCCATAAGAAAAAAGACGTTTTTGTAAATCTTATTCAGAATCGTCAATATTAGGTGAATCGAGTTGAAACTGAACATTTTTCTTTACAATTAGCCGTAGAATACGAACCAAAAATTACTTTTTAAATATTACCCTCATAAGTCTGTCTTATAAGGTCCCAAAAAAACCCCATAAGTGAAAAATTGGGTTTTGTGAGTTTTTGGCGCTAATTATGACTTTTTCGCGGTTTTTTAGTACAAATTGTTTCTTATGCATAAAATATTACTTTCTTCTGATAATTATATATTTTCATAAATTGTTTAAACAATTTATTATTGTTTATAGCAATTTTCTCGTAAAATAGAGTTAGAAGGTCGCAGTTTTTTCCGAATTCTTCAACTTGTTTTCAACTTTTCAGTTAGGGTGAGGCAATAATCAATTAAAGTTAACAAAAATAATTGTTTAAACAATTTATTATTATTCATAACAATATTCTCTTAGAATAATGATAGAAACTTGTGGGTTTTTTTTAAATTTTCCACCTTTTGTCCACTTTTCAATTAGAGTGAGGTAATGATTATTTGAAGTCAACAAACATAATTGTTTAAACCGTGTATTATTATTTTTAATAATATTCTCTATGAATAATGCTAGAAAGTTGAGGTTTCTTCTGAAATATTCAACTTTTTGTCCACTTTTCGCTTAGAGTGAGTTAAGAATTAATGCAATTTAACCAACATAATTGTTTAAACAAATATTTTTTATTTATAACTATCTTCTCCTATAGTAATGCTAGAAAGTTGCAGCTTTTTCTGAAATATTCAACTTTTTGACCACTTTTCACTTAGTGAGGTAATAATTAATACGAGTTATTTATTACAGTAAAATAATTAACTGATTATAACAATGTTAATGTTAATTAATGTTAATCAATTAATTATTTGATTCTGGCCTTTTTAATCTCCATAAATATGAATATTATCATCGATGACAGCATGTTTTCTCCAGAGAAGGTGGGGCGGGGGCTGATAGTAAAATGTGTGCAATTCCAAATTTTTCTTTTACGCTTTGCAATAAACTTAGTGTTGTAATTCAAAAAAAATTTTTACAATTCATTTATAGACCCATTCCTACTCCTAATTATTCCATCCTTTGTTTTTATCTCAACTGTAAGATAGCCTTTTTGTTTTAATTAATATTTGTAAAACATTAGCGAAAGTGTAAAAACACTTTACTTAAAAAAAAAATAAAGTGCTATTTAGAAAATTATTCTTCTTAATGTTCAGTTATTATTTGTTCATAACAAAAAAGTCAAAGCAAAACTGAAGATTTCAGAAAAAAGCGCAACTTTCTAGCATTACTCTAAGAGAAGATAGTTATAAACTAAGTGAAAAGTGGACAAAAAGTTAAAAATTTCAGTAAAAACTGCAACTATCTAGCATTAATATGGCAAAAGATAGTTATAAGTAATATTAATTTGTTTGAACAATTATTTTTGTAAATTTGCATTAATTATTACCTTACTAAGTGAAAAGTGGGCAAAAAGTTAAAAATTTCAGGAAAAAACCGCAACTGTCTGAATTAATATAGGAAATAATAATATATAATAGTATATAATAAATATATACGTAGTATAAATAATATATAATAATATATAATAATTTATTTAAACAATTAATGTTTTCTTAATTGCTCCAATTATTACCTCACCCTAAGTGAAAAGTGGACAAAAATTGAAAATTTCAGAAAAAACTGCTTCTTTCTAACATTATTCAAAGAAAATATTATTAAAAATAATAATAAATTGTTTAAACAATTATTTCTGTTAACCTTAATTGATTATTGCCTCGCTCTAACTGAAAATTGGATAAAAGGTGTAAAATTTTAGAAAAAACCGCAACTTTCTAGCATTATCCTAAGAGAATATTATTATGATTAATAACTAATTGTTTATTAATTATTTCTGTTAACTTTAGTTGATTATTGCCTCGCTCTAACTGAAAATTGGATAAAAGGTGTAAAATTTTAGAAAAAACCACAACTTTCTAGCATTATCCTAAGAGAATATTATTATGATTAATAATTAATTGTTTAAACAGTTTATGTAAACATCTAATTATCCGTAGAAAGTGGTCTTTTATGTCTTAGAAACAATTTCTATTTAAAAACCACAAAAAAATTATAATTAAAGCCAAAAACTCGCAAAACACAATGTTTCATTTATGGGATTTTTTTGGGACCCTATAAAACAAACTTATGAGGGTGATATTCAAAAAGTAATTGTTGATTCATATTCTATGGCTAATTGTGAAGAGAAATGTTCAGTTTCAATTCAATTCGCCTAATATTGATGATTTTGAATAAACTTTACAAAAACGTCTTTTTTTCTTACGGGAAATACGTGTTGAACTTCATAGGGCTTGCGGAACCTCTAAATATCATTTTTTTTTCAAAAAAGGGCATTTATTGTTTTGTAAATTCGAATAAATTTGGGAGGGGGGAGAGCATGAAAATTCGAAGAAAAAAATTTGACCACTCTAATGCACATCATTCAGTGCTGCCGGAATCGCAAAATTCGAAAAAGTGACTTTAATCTATGGAGGGCTATGCATGAAGTTCATTTATTCATTCCTAGGGAATTTCGTATGAAACGCAACTACATTCATGTTACAGCTGGGAAGTTGAAATTTGTCGAATTCTCATTTTGAGAATCTTGACAAATGATCTACAACAAAATTAACACCCGCTGTTTTCTGTAAGTAATATGGAATGGAGATTCAAAATTAAAAAGTTGAGTTAAAAAGATTCTGAATGGTTGATTTTAAACTTACTTTGCATTTTGATAATTTATTGGTTCTTTAGAGATTTCATCTTGGAATGATTCAATTTCAATCTGTCCTACTGAATTGAGATCCTAAAATATAAATAATAGATTGAAGTGACAAAGAGAAATAGTTAATTTATTAGACTAAAAGTCATTTAGTTTGTAAAATATCCTACAACTAATTTTATGTTTTTTTTTTATATAATACTTTTATATTATTAAAATTATCTTACGTTAATGTTGTTTTTCAAACCGTCATCATGTTCCAAGTTCTTAGACAGTGATTCTGTAATACCGTAAATCAAAATTAGGAGCACAAGTATGAAAGACTTCATTTTACACAGCTTGGTGTCGAATGTGACTTTTGTACAATTTTTTGGCTTTTTATACAAGTCTATTTGTGACTCGAATTTAAATGAGCATGATTCATAGAATCTTTATGAATATTACAATTAGAAGCATGTTTTTCAGTTGTGTGCTTTGTCACTTTTACGTTTTTTTCACGTGCAGATAAATTACACGTCCACTAGAAAATTATAAGTTTCCTTGGGCGATTTTCCTTGGAAAAGTTATTGGATATGGGATCATCAATTATATGTCCTGATTTCTTCCTCAAGTCACGTCTGCACCCCAAGTGACTTTAAACTCAAGGATTCCAAAATCAAATCTCACAATGACGGATGACTGACTGGAAGATCGAATTTGCGGATCGCGGGATCATTAAGCGATCGCTTTCTATAGAGTCCACCCAAGTCGGAGACTTTTCCGAGAAATTCAGACCCTTTTAACGATCAGCCAACAAGTCAGAAACGGCAGACGCGTCTCATCGATAAATCTTATTCCCGGGCCGCATTCCTTAATTTATTAGATAGTTACGTCGGTTTTCTCTTTCGTAATCCGAGCAAAAAAATCAACTCATTATCAAAACAAATAAGATAAATTTTTCTGTTACTGGATATGCAAATTTGGGTATATGAGTATTACCAAAAACATCTAAGATGCAAAAAAGTCCGCCAAATAAAAAGTCAGCAATACCAAGTTATATTGATGAGTATAAAATTTTTTAAATTGGTTATTATTATCTAAGTAAATTAAAATTAAATAATTTCAAAAAAACAAATTAATTAAAAATTTAAATATTTGAAAATGAAGAATAAAAAAAGAGAAGAAGAAAATTATAAAAATACTCAAGACATTATAATTACAATTACTTATAATAATATAAAATACATAATATAATATTGTATTATGTAAATATAAGTATTATACGGCATAGTACAGTACCGGTCACGATTATGAGACCACTTCAATTTTGGTTTTATATCGTGATGCAATGATTCGTTAATTCTTTTTCATTTGAGTTAACTTTAATTTGGTTTCTAATAAAACTTTGATTTGCGGCAAAAATTTATTTAAAATTTCGATATTTCATGATCAAAATATTCATTCATATATCAGATATATCATTTATTATTAAATTTAACATTAACAAATATAATTTCGCGCTCAGACTTCATTGTAGCTATTAAAAAAAGTTTTTAAATTCAAAATTTGAAAATTTTCAATCGACTTTCCCAATGGTGAGAAATTTTTTGAAATTTTTGCTTTTTGGAATTTGTTTGTAATGCCACAAAGAAACTTTTCAGTGCTATTACCAATGAATCTAACCATTTTGAGATTTTTCGGCCCACCCTACTCTACATATATTACAAAATCGAATCAATGGATTAATTTATGTAATGATTGTTAGTAAAATATATAAATTAAATTACTGGAACGTGAAATACAACATAAACAGTGTAATCCGCTTTAAATAAACATTAAACCGACAAAACTGAAGATCGATGGCAAAATTATCTAGGTTGACCTAGTTTTCTGACTTCTCTGTGCATTTTTAAAGCAAATTATATTTGATAATGAAATTTCAAAATTTTTAATATATTTTTTTCCTAAAGTTCAAAGTTTTATTGTCTTTAAAGAGCCGCAAAGTGAAAGTTAGGTAATTTGCGTTTCATGTTTGAGCCCTTTTCTGCAAAAAATTATAATTTTTCTTTGCATAAAATGGTTCATTGAGAAGTGTCAATTCATTATCAAAGAAAAGTTTTATAAAGAATCAGATTAAAGTTACCTCAAATGAAAAAGAATTAACGAATCATTGCATCATGATATGAAATCCAAATTATTAATTAATTTTAATAAATAATTAATTGCAATCTAATAAGATTTTTACGTCTTACAGAGAAATAAAAAAGGTGTCCCTTGTTCCCAAAATCTTTCCAAGTGTCAGAAACCTTTTTTTTAGAACTTTTTGAGAGGAGCAACTTTTCTCATTTGACTTTTTTAGTATCTCGTCTTGTTTTTGCAAAAAATGCGAAATGGTAAATTGTAAATGGTTTATTTAATTTCCGAAAAGCGTTTTTTGATGCACAAAACTAAAACCGTTCATCAAAAACGGCT